>CAUYRT010026087.1:0-55824 GCA_963574885.1 Lepilemur ruficaudatus | reverse complement strand
AAGATAAATGAGTGGCCAAGCATATCCCACCCCTCCACAGTGCCCCCGCACGTCGCTCAGACGTGGGTTTACCCCCCACCCCCCAATTCCCTAGTGTTCACTCCTACCCTTTGAGCACCATAGTGTTAATCAGTCAATACCAATTTGATGGCGAGTACAAGTGGGGCCCATTCTATAAGGTCACACTCACAGGTGCTAGAGGTTAGGACTTCACCTCTTAGGGAAACACAATTCAGCCCTTAACAGTAACTTTATCCTTAGACCAGTGGTTCTCAGCCGAAGCTACATTATCAATTGTGAAATGGGAAGTTTACTACAAAGAATGAAAGGTTGCCATAAAATTTACTTTAATTTTCATTCATGTTTTCTCATATTTCTACCTTAACAATAAAATATATCCCCAATTACAAAAAAAAAAAAAGATAAATGAGTGGAAACCCTAATCTCTGATTCACCAGATTTAATTTGGGGAATAAAATTGCCCTATGTAAAAAAGAAAGGAAAAGAAACTAATCTCTGAGATGTTTGAAAAGATACTGTGTGTATAAAACAAAAGAAGATGGTGTGAAAAATAAACCATCATTATACAGAAAAAAATTCTTGCCAATTAAATGTCATCTAAAAAAATGAAATAAGTATCAATAGAAAAACTCTATATAAAGCAAATGATGATGCTCAGTATGTAAAATAAAAAGAGAAAAAGGTAGATCATATGAGGGAAATGACAAGAGTAACAGAAAACCATTTCAAATGGTTCTCATTTCCATTAATAAGAGTTTTAGAAAGATAGAACAAAGCCAATGAGGAAGTAAAAGTAATAAAAATTAACACAGGAAAATTTATATGGTTGAAAAGAGATGAATATGCAGATTAAAAGGGTCTATTAAGTATCAAAAATCAAACCTTCATTGACATAATCTTGTCATACATAGTGAAGACAGAAGGAGAAGATGCTAAAAAAATCATCAAAGTAAAACAAAGACACCCACAAGGAAATGAGAACCACAATGGCATTAGACTCACCATCAGCAGCACTGGCTACTAAAACACAACAAAATTATTTCTTTAGTGTTCTCAAGCAAAGTAAATTTCAACATGGAATTCCATACCCAGCCAACAAAACAAGTGAGATGAAATAAACAAAGCTATTTTCAAACACAAAACGGCTGAGAAAATTGACTTCTCTCCACCTACCCCAAGACATTGCGTGGGAATGGCTGGCTGGCGTTAAGAGCGAAGCTAGTCTAGGAGTTTGTTGAAAGGAGATTCCAAGAAGACATCACCCTAAATATAAGCAAACAGGAAAGCAGAAGGCAATGATAAGAATGAGTTTGAGAACAATGAAATATTAATTTATTGCTTTCAATAGTTAGAAGGAATAGAAAAATGAAGGATCTAACTGCTTTGCAAATAAGGCACGTGTTTGTTTTTCTTAGAAGAAGAAAAGTTCGATTACAGTCTCAGGAAAAGAAAATAAGTAGAACATGGTCCAAATGTAAAGCTGACAAAATATATGATGAATTTTAAAAACTGATGAGATGAAAAGAGAGAATCCTTTCGATCTTGATCTTAGGAGCACTGTACGTGGTGCAAGGGTCAGAAATTGGATTCTTTGAGAAGAAAAGTGAAGAGCAGACACTTTAGCTTGTCTTGAGCAACATGTGCATAGTGTAAATGAAGGTTATGGATTTAGAACATCTAGAATCTGCTGATAGACAAAGCATGGAAGACAAATACAGTTCCAGAATAAGTTATAAATATTGCCAACTTTGAAATATTGTCAACTACAAAAGGGAAGTTCGACGAGACTAATCGCAGATGGAAAAGTAGGGGAGGAGATGTAGAAAAAAGGATAGGAGTGCTAATTTTTTCATCTTACACAGTCAGCTTCCCAAAATACACTATGCAACATATTATTTAGAATGCCTAGAATAACTAGCAACAGGACTGATAAAGATTATACCTGCTGGAGACCTGGAAGAAAGGAGGAGCCAGTTCTTTTCCTAAGTCCCTGAATTTTTTTTTTTTGCTTTTGTTATTATATTCATTTCCTAGGGCTGTCCCCCAAAATTATCATGCAGTGTGTGGCTTAAAATGACAGAAATGTACTCTGTCCACAGTTCTGGAGGTTAGACTGTGAAATCCAGGTCTTGGCAAATTGGTTTCTTTTGGAACTTCCGAGGGAGAATCTGTTCCATGCCTCTTTCCAGCTTCTGGGGCTTCTAGCAATCCCTGGTGTTCTTTGGCTTGTAGCTACATCCCTCCAATCTCTGTCTTTATTTTTGCATACATTCCCTGAGTATGTGTGTGTCTATATTCGCCTCTTCAACGTAAAGACACCAGTCATGTTGAATTTAGTGTCTGCCCTAATGCAGTATGACTTTATCTTAACTAATTATAGCTGCAAAAAACTTACTGTACACCTCGGTAAATTCACTGAAAATCATTTGATTGTACACTTAAAATGGAGTAAAGGCATGATATGTAAAGTATACTTCAATAAAGAAAAAAACAGGAAAAAATGCATAGGAAATATGATTTTAAATTTCTATCTCCTAGATTTACCACTATGTACACAATAAATATTGATTTTTTGCCATTATAAAAAAAAATCTTATTTCGAAATAAGATCACATTCTGAGATTGTGGGTGGCCATAAAGTTTGGGCGGGGGATGCTATTCATTTTACCCACGATGGTCATCCTACGCAAGTATTAGCTGAATAAGAAGAGTCATACTTTGAGAATGATCGTTTTGTATTTTTACATTGTTCTCATATATTGTATAAGCATGTTTGTTTATTGGAATCCATTTGCCTGTCTGTCATAAACAAATACCATATATGAGGCTTGAGTCGGGAAGGTGAATTAAGGAAGAAGGTATATAAATAAGCTTTTGACCTTTTTGTTCAAACTGTTGTAAGAAACATCGCCTATGACGCAGTTTCATAATCCTCATATAAAGGTTTTTGTAATTCACTAATTTAGCATCGGAAACAGTTTTTTCTTGTTTATGAGATGGAATGCTTCCTTTTATTGTGTAATTAAGAAATATATGATTCATTTTATTTCTCTTTCTGTCTTCACTGCCAGAAATTTTCTGCTACACATAGTAGCAAATTATAGAGGAAAAATAACTGCCTATTTATTGGAAAAATATCGGCCCCCTTCCAGGAAATGTTTTTGATAATTTTTCTTGCCTTTTATTTAATGAATTGACATTGAGTCTAACACACCTAATCCATTAAAGCAATAGGAAGTTAAGCAATAGAGTAAGTGAAGGACATCTAAAGCAGTGGAAATATAAATGAGATGCCGATCTAAGAAGAATTAATGAGACTTTCTGAATGGGGTGGAGGAGAAAGATGCAGAGAGGAGAGCAACTCTGAGGTTTAAGGATTCAGGTGCTGAGAGGGCAGCAATGTGTTTCCAGACTCAAGAAACAGAAATGGAAGCATATTTGGAAGACAAGAGAATGAACCCAGGTTTTCTTCTCGACTCCTGATTTTCTGACCATTGAGTGGAGGCCGGGGGAGTGCCCCTACCAAGTAAGCATTCATTCATTCCTACAATGACTGACTTAGTCCATGCCTTCCTTCAATAACTATGAATGTTCCAGTCACTTCACTTGTTTCGATAGAGAAAAGAATAAGAGAGACAAGTCTCTTTTCTTGTGCAACTTATACTGTAGTGGAAGAAAAAGACAACAAATCATCGACTAAACACGTAATGCAGTGTGAGGTAGTGAGATGAACTTAGGAAAAAACCAAAGCACTGTGTAAAAAAAAAAAAATGTAGAAAAAAATAGGGTCAGTATTTCAGCTTGTGTTACCAGTGAAGGACTTTCTAAGGGATTACAACTTGGTCAGATGCCTGAAATAAGTGAAGGAGAAACCCTGTGGGTATTTGGAGGAAAGAGCATTTCAGACCAAAGTAAGAGCAAGTGCAAAGGCCCTGAGGCAGATGCATTGTCCGTCTTTGGGAGTTAACTGGGGCTGAGAGGGTAGAGGGAGAGAGGTGGGAACGGAGTCAAGGTGACAGGAAGGGGCCAGATGTTATAGGCTCTTGGAGGTCATAGTAAAGAGATTAGATTGAATTTGTAGTCTTTTTTTTTTTTTCTAATTGACCTTGTGTCTCTTTGTAAAAATTATGGCACATTTTGCTGATAATATTTTTCTCCAGATTCTGGGCATTAACATCCACCTCTTCTCTAGGGATCTTTCAGACTACATATTCATATAGACTTTGATTTGCTTCTTCTCTGCCCTCCCCACCTCTACCACCCACTCCAGTTTGGTAAGCTGTGTGTGTGTGTGTGTGTGTGTGTGTGTGTGTGTGTGTGTGCGCGCGTGCGCGCATGCTTTTGTGTGTCCAAATGGCTCTTGACAGCGATATTGCATTCAGGCCACAAGTGCAGCTATGTCTGATGGGCTCCTTCCCTGAGATGCATATTAGGTAGAAAGAATCTGTTCCCTAGAACTTTGATTCTGAAATCCCAAAACATAGGTGTGACTAAGAAAATGTTTAGGGGAAATGTTTAAGAGAGTTAAGAGAATTTATCATAAATTCTGACTGCACCTCTTATTGGCTAAAAGATTGGAAATAAGTTAATTTCTCTGCATCTCACCTTGACCATGTGTCAAGACAGGGGTGCAACAAATACCTTCCATGGGTGTCCTACAGAGGAAAAGAGGATTAGGCACAGATTCTGACATGAAGTTCAGAATAACATATAGCAGACAAATATTAATGATGGTTGTTGTCAGGGGTGTACTTAGAATATAAATAGTAGCAATACATTTATTTGTATAGTTTCTCATATTTTAAGTTGACACTCTTAAACTCTCCTCTAGAATCTTAAAAAAGTTTTTACTCTGATTTGTATTATTGATATGGAATAATTTTTTATCTGTTGTGTCTCACCTTCATTAAAGCCATTAAAAACATGTGTTTTTAATATGCATGTTTAAAGTTCACAACTTTGCTTGCATTTCATCTGCCTTGCATGTATTTATAGTGATGATCATTTCAAACATATGGGCTCCAGCACATCTCTGCATCTGCATCGCCATAATCCCAAATAAGACCAATGATTCTTTCGTAAGATTATCTAATGACCAATCCAAATCAATTAGAAATATTTCCAACTGACCCAATGCACCTTTTAGAACTGGTTGTAAATTGTGTTCGGATATGAACAACAAAAACAACAAAAAAAATCTTCAAATATTTAAATACCTTATGGATATGGGATTTTGAAATTGGAACTCATTTTTTTTTCATTTCTAATATAGTTTTATTCAGTTTTGCATTCTCCATTTGTTTGGAAAAGTGATGAAAATTAAGTTAGAATAAATACTTTTACAACTGTGTTGAAAAGAAGACACTACTCACTCAAATTAGGGGGTCCCAAACTTGAGTGTGCATCGCAGAAGAACTTATACAGTACTTTGTGAGGCCTCACTCCCAGCACTTCTTGTCCTGTGGGTAGGGGTGGGAACTGGGAATGAGCATTTCTCACAAGGCTGCAGGTAATTCTGATGCTGCTACCGTAAGACTGAGGATTACTACAGTATATCCTATTTTTACAGCTTTTGTGAACTTTTTAAAAAGTGAGTTTTTGTATCCAATTACCTAAGGTGGTCATATATGTCATTTAAATTTCTCATTTAATTTAACAACTAATTTTGGAGAACTGGGTGCAAGCTGGATACTATGTTAATCCGAGAAAGAATAGTTCTGGGCAATGAGATACCTTCCAACATTTCTCCCAAACACTGGGAATGCACCAAGCACAAAAAGTCCATTTGAAAGCAGTCATCTATCCATAGGTGAGTAAAATTCTGTGGGAAAAGGCCAAACCACACTCTCACTAAATCAATTTGGCTTAGGATGCTTCTGCACTCATGCACGTACATAATCTATTGAGTTAATTGATCCAAAGGGAACAATCGGGACCGTTTGGGAATTCCCTGCTTCTTGATGAAGCAATAAGAACCACAGTTATTCAGGTATAAAAGTGGAATTTGGAAAGGTCATAATGAGTTTTATTCACCCTTAGACCCAGGATGCCTAATGGGCTCGCTCTGAAGAGCACCTTTGAGGGAATTTATTTGACTTGGGCAATTTTTCCCTCCAAGTAGATGCAGATCAACCAGTCTTTAAGAACACAAGGTTCAGAGGCACACAGCATGCTGGGAGCCTGTGGACAGAGCCAGGGGATGGATCAATGTTGCTCCCCTCCTTGGTGAAAAACACCCCTGTGCTTCCTCCAGCACACCTGCATGTACTTCCTGACCTCACTGTCTCTTCTCATAATTGGACAGTGATTAATTATTGCCATAGCTGATCAGGCCTGATGATGTATGCCTGACACTGCCACCACCTCTGCAAATGACCTTCCTCCAACCAGCACACCCGTCTCAGCCCAGAGCCAGGTAGCTTTGCACACTGCAAAGGGCAACACGGTAATTAGTTCAGCCTTGCAATCTAAGTAGCCTCAAACACACACACACACACACAGTCGATGGAATGGAAAAGGTAGGAAATAGAGACAAAAGACAAAAACAGAAATTTATAAATGTCTTTCATTTGACGTTACTAATCCATTGCTTCCAAATGACATGCTCACATGCTCTGTTCAAATCCGAGGGTGGGATTTTGCTTTTGTTTTGTTATTTGGAATCAAGATATATTCATTATTCAGCTTAGCTTCATACATAAAGCCCATAAAACACTGCCCATCCCATGAATACTTCATAAGTATGTGGCAAATGAACGCATGCCATGGGATGTTGGAGTGGGTGGTTGGCCAGGGATACAGAAATCAATGGAAGTAAAGAAGATGAGATAGAAATGGGAACGAAGGCTCTTTAGGAGCCAGGAGAGAGGCTGGGATGGAGCCCCAAAACCAGAGAAGCTTGGAAAGGCAAGCAAAGGGGCAGGAGCAGAAACAGGGGTCAGGAGAACATCAGTCTTGAGGACAAGATTCACCCAAAATAAAGACATCAGCTCATTGGAGTGTGACAGTGGATCATGGCATGATGGCTCGGGTAGGGAAGAAACAGCCAGAGACTCTGCAGCCAAAGTGTCATTGATCGTCAATGAAAAGTAAGCAAAGTCAGCTTTTACACACAGTGTAAAAGGAGGGCAAAGGCTCAGTGAAATCAGCTCCTCATGAATGTCAAGGGTTTGGTGAGCACAGAGAATTTTACGAGGCTCACTAGATAATATCAAGCCCAGGATGTCCAAGGAAGCTGAGGGTGCCTTGAGAAAGAATCTAATCATAAACACAGTGGTTAGGAAAAGATAGTGGAGGTACCCAGTAACATAGGTGGAGGATATAAAGCCAGGTTACATTGGAACATGCATAGGGATGGTCTTCAAAAATTAATAATGAACTATTTTGCATACCTCTTTGTTAATGCTTTTAAATCTGGATTTGCTACTCAGTAAAACTCTGAAATCTAAATTCTTCCTACATGATTTAGTTCTTGCTGCATAACAAATGACCCCGCATCTCAGTGGTGTGAACAGAAGCTATTTTTAATTCTCACGGGCCTCGATGTCAGCAGAGAGTTCTGTGGATCCAGGGCAGGCTTACAGGGTGAGTTTGCTCAAGGGCCTGACATCTGTCAGAGCTGAATTGTTGGCTGGAGGCTAGCAGATCTAGGACGGCCTCAGCTAGGATGAAGGAGTTCCCCACCACGTTTCTGTCACACACCTTAGTCATGGAATATTCGCATGGTGATCACAGACAAGCAGACGAGAGCTCAGAAATGAGCTAATGTCTTTCAAGACTCTGCTTGCACCCAATTTGCTGCTGTCCCGTTGTCCAAAGCAAGTCACATGAGGCCAGAATAAGTATGGGGAGCCTCTAAGACAGGGTTTGGATATAGGGAAGTATGACTATTTTGGGACCACTGAGGCAGTCAATCTATCCCACCTGATTTTTCATTGTTTAATTGAAGATACTTTGGAAATTCAGAAAGGCATGTAATTCACCCTATTTTAATATCTAGAAAAAATACCCTTCTACATTTCTTCCCTGACTTTCTCTTTATAATTATATGTACTGCCATTTTTTCAGTTATTACACTATACTCATTTTCACAAGTTTGCGCTGTTCATAAGTGCAATGATTTTTTTTAAGCCAGCATAAAATTCTGACTTGCTGTTACAGTGTATTAATTGAAACATTTTCAAATTATGGAAACGTTATTACATACAAGATTGCTTCCTTTGTAGAGTTGATTTAACTGGAAATTAGTGGGTCAATCATTCTTAAGTTTCTCAATGCCTGCTAACAAAGTGCTTTCCAAAATATTTGTTCTACTTTCCGTTGTCAGTTACAAATGCACTGTGCCTTCTCCAACCATGTGTATTACCTTCTTTTATTAAATATTGGCAATAAGAATAATAACTGCAATTACCCAAGAGGACCAGAGTCAGGGCTCACTAAGTTAATCCATGTGGAGTCACAGAACAGTGTTAGACAGTAGGTAAGCTCTGAATAAATGTCAATGGAATTGTTAATATTACTATGTTAATTTGAATGCATTTGATTATTCATGATCAAGCATTCATTGTTACAGCTGCTTTTGTGAATCATCTCTTCATTCTCTCTTCCTTTTCTTTCTACTATCTTGTTATTTTCCTTCACCTGGGATTTCTTTTTTAGATACCCTTATCAGTTTTTATTTCTGCATTCTCTTTTACATCAAAAAATTACTGAGTTTAAAATTTCTGTAAATTCTTTAGAGAACTGCACTAGATAAAGCACATTCAATTGCTAGTCTCCATGTCCTCGGGTTTTTGTCGTGACACTCATTAACGCAATCTAGGAGAAAAACCAAGATCCTGAGACAAAGGCCAGCCTGGAAATACCTTCAACAGATGGAAATGTGTGCATTGTCTTATGCTTTCCATCAATAACTGAAATGTCTCCACTTCCAATGTTGACGTTTACCCAGATCGACGTGACGATGACATCACCAGGGACATATTGTTAGGTTTCTTTTTTCTGCGTGGCTGTGCTGGTCACGTGGAGGGGTTGGGGAGTTTCTCCCAAATTGATAAGAAGCTGTAATTGTTTGCTTCATCAAGAGCGTCACAAAACACTAGAATTCCTCTGCACGTGGAAGATGAATGTCTTCTCCCCTCACTTTGTTTTATTGGCGACAATTAAGCTGATTTTAAAATAAATCTGTGCTGCCTCTGCGTGCACGCCACTTCCCAACTTTCGTAATTGCTCCCTGAGTGTAATGGCCTAGATGTTAATTTTAGATAGTTGGGATGGCAAGTCATATATTTTTAAACCATTGAATCATTCTTAATTAATGTCTATTTGTTTTAATTTTGAGGCTCTGCTGAATTAATCAATAATGGAAGTTGAAAGCACAGGCCATAGTGATAAATCTGTGAGACTTGTTTTTCCCTCTTCGCAATTTCATGGATAGGAGATTCGCTCTCCCTGTAGATCTTAGCAACCTCAGCGTATGGTTTTTTTCTTTCCTTAGTAAGTCAAGAACTTTCACCTTTTCATTTCAAGTAAGCACGTCAGGACTTCTTTTTGACATATCTGAATTGCTGGCGTAAGAGTGACTTGGACACAAGCACTGTGATACTGTGACCGTCAATCTGACAACCGAGAGGGCTGCTCAGTGACTGACTGATGGGTAGAATATTCTACAGCGTGGATGTGCCAGGCAAAGGGAGGAGTCACGTCCCAGCGGGGATGGCACTGGACAGCAAGGCACGATGTGAGATTTCTTCACAAATGGTGCATCATTTAAAACTGATGAATTGTGTTCTGGAATTTTCCATTTAATATTTTCAGACTGCAGTTGATGGTGGATAATGGAAACTGCAGAAAGTGAAGCCACGCATGAGGGATATTAATGTATTTTAAAGGAGCTGGTAGAGTGCAGTTTTTAACAGTTCCATCAAACAAAAAAATATGATTTAATGTGTTGGGCACAGTGGCTCACGCCTATAATCCTAGCACTTTGGAAAGCCGAGATGTGAGGATCTCTTGAGGTCAAGGGTTCAAGACCAGCTTGAGCAAGAGTGAAATCTTGTCTCTACTAAAAATAGAAAAAATTAGCCATGTGTGGTGCCACATGGCTGTAGCCCCAGCTACTTGGGAGGCTGAGGCAGAAGGATTGCTTGAGCCCAGTTTGAGGTTGCAGTGAGTTAGGCTGATGCCACAGCACTCCTGCCTGGGTGACAGAGTGAGACTCTGTCTCAAAAAATGAAAATTAAATATATATGATTTAACAAACTTAAAAAGAAGCACCATTTCCAAATATTTGAAGGCCCTTGGCACATATGTAACCCTATAAAAGTAACAATATTAAATAGGAGAAGTGGAAAATATCCTTTCTAGGATGGAGAAAAAAAAAATCTCATTGCCTTTTCTTAACACAACTAGAAAACTAAATTGAAAGTTGTAATTTTAAAAATGATTCCCAGTGTTTGCTGAATACAGTGAGGGAAGAAATGTGTTAGAAAGAAAGCCAAACAGAACAATGCTTTCTGCAACATAGCTTCTCGGGACACGTAGTATTCTGGCCACCATTGCTGTGGTGCTCATCCAGCAAGACAGCTGGCACCAAGCACAATCAGAGCTGTATCTCTATGCTCACTTTGCTAACCACGCACTCACTTTGCTACCACTGCAGAGAAAGTTCTGTGGCACCAACAACACTCTCATGGCCAACTGGCAAACCCCCCAGACATGAAGATCACAGACCTGTACACATACCATGTGGTCTCACTCTACATGTTAATAGCAAAACAATCGTATTCAGCAAATACTGCATGTGTAGATTTTATCAGTTTCTTTCCTGGAACGATTGTGCAAACACCACACTGTCCCATGAGAAAGCAAATACCTGATGATTCGAAAAAATGTTTTAACTTTTAAATTGAGGGGCAATCACCTAAGGGAGTCTACGATTTCCAGCACCACAACTTGAATTTCCAGTAGCACCTGTCTTCTTGCCCTTCTGTTATAAAGAGAGGCAGCATCTTAATGATGTTTAGAAAATGTGTCCCGTTCTTGGGTCAGGAAAGATGCTAAAGCAAGAAGCGTAAAGTACGAAAAGAAGAAATTTTATAGACATGAGTATACAGGCTAAATATAATGATAAATTACATTGAGTAATGATATCATTATCACTTAGGGTGACTTAAACTGTTGATTGAAAATGAAAAATATGAATTTAGGGAAATGGCCCATGACCATATTTGATAATTTTTTTAAGTTTAAATACATAGACAATTTTACCAATGAGTTATTTTCACAGCCGTGTATTAGTAGTATTATGGCAAGTCTTCATGAAGCTGTATCCGCCACTCTCAGAACTGGTTCCTTGAGATATCAGAGTTGAGATGTTTTAAAGTGGGTCTAATATTATACACTGGTTATAATTTCCTGTGGCTATATTTTTCCTCAAGTCCCAGTCCACCCATTTTGGGGTTAGAACCCTCAAGTAACAAAGCATGGAAAGCTGGAAAATCCCAGTCCTTAACATGGAACTCAGCCTACTTTATGACCTCAAAATCTGCAGAGACTTTTACTGGAAGAATATGACTCCCTGAAGGAACTCTGTTACCATAAAGCATGTTGAACCACCATCACAGTGATTGCCATTCTGAAACCAAGAGCAGCAGAAATCCTCAAAAGAGACCTTTGTCTAACATGCGGAACATTTCACATAAAACATGGTGCAAAAAATGGTGGATATTAGGAAAAGGAAAAATATCACACAGGTGTCACTGAAAGACTGAAAGAATAGATATTCTTCGACAAAAATTATAATCAAAGGGGTGCTATGATTCAAAACAAAACAGAATTTAAAACAAACAGTATGTCAGAATGACTCTTGTACTGAAATAAACATGCTCCTGCATTATGATGTGACAGCTGAAAAGAAAAACCAAAAAAAGTCAACAGGTTGTTGAGACAGGAAATGGAGAACTTAGTATTTAGCAAGGAAAATATTCCTGTATCCATGGTTTCTTTTTATGTGTCAGCAAAACAGTATTGTTGAAAAAAATCCTTCACAGTAGTCCATTGAAATGGGTAGAAATGCCCCAGTTGATTGTGGTGGGGAGCGGTGGGTACACAAAGAGGTGGGAAAGCTACCTTCCTGCATCTGGGACCTCCCCCTGTCCTTCCAAGGTTACTCCCCAATCATCCCAGTTTTAAAACAGTATTCTATGATAATAATATATGGAATACTCAGTGTCGATTATTTATCACAAACAACCCTAAGAAAAAAAGTTAAGGAATATATTTTCAAGGTCCTTCCATAATATATTTCCTTATTTTTCTCTCTCATCCTCCCACCATTCTTGTCTACAATGATGTTTACAGATTTCCCACACCCACCAATATGGTACCTATATATCTACTCACTCTGCAATCCATGTGTTAGGAAGAAGATCTTTAGTAACCCCTTTCCATTGGATTCATACTACTTGACAGCTACTTGCTACAAGGTAATATGCTCAACATTAGGAAAAAAATAATAAGTATCCGATGCTACATAGTCCACTGAATGTGACCTGAGGCCATCCCTACCACATTGTGCTGCCCTCTATAATACCTATAGGAGAAAAGGATGTTCTCCAATAATGATTACAATAATACCTGTTATTTAGTGAGAATCTAGTATGAACTCTCATACACTGATGATGAAAGTGTAAATTAGTACAATCACTTTGAGAAGATCTTGGAAAGAATCTCTTAAAGCTGAATATGTCCATAGCCTCTGATCCAAAAATTCTACTCTTAGGAATACGTGCATGTCTATATGTGTATGTGTGTGTGTGTGCGTACCTGTGTGCATCTTCCAAAGAACTCATCATAACAATAAAGAATACATAAATCATATATAAATAACTAAGCCAAATGTCCATCAGCAGAATGGGTAAATAAACCAACATATATCCATTCAATGTGATGTTATCCAACAATGAAAATAAACAAATTACAGCTACTTGCTTGTAATAACCATGATTAATCATGCAAAGATAATATTGATTGAAAAAAATCCAGATTCTCCCCTCCCCCTAATAAGGCAAAACTGATCTCTGGCATCAGAAGTCTGTATAGTGGTTACTCAGTCTCTATACTGGAAGGGGTCGGAGGATGTTTCAGGTGTCTTGGCAATGGCTGCTTCTTCATCTGAGAGTTGATCACTCTAGATTTGTTTGTCAAAATTCGCTGAGCTACACACTTAAGATTTTTGTACTTTCCTGTGTGCATGTTATAGTAATACTTCCATAACTCAAGAAAACAAGAAAAATAATCAATTTAATTCATCATATTAGCAAAATAATGGAGAAAATAATAAAATCATCACCATTGATGCAGAAAATTCAATTTATAAAATTCAGCCTCTGCTAATGAAAACTTCCGTAGCAAACTTGGAATAAAAAGGAACTTCATTAATCTGGTAGAGAATATCTCTAAAAAATCTTGCAGCAAACCTCACATTTCATTGTGAAATATTGAATGCTTTCCCTTGAGATCAGAAGTAAGACAAGGATGCTGGCCATTACCAATTCTCTCTGACATTTCACTGAAAGCCCTAAGTAGTACAACAAGGCAAGCTTAGAAAATGAAGAAATAAAACTGCCGTTATTCATGGATGACTTGATAGCATAGAACATTCAAAAGAATTGAGCTATAAGCTATTAATGTGTGAGTTTAGTAAATTCAATGGGCACAAGGAAAGCACAGCATGATAAGTTTATCTCTAGATATGTGCAATACAAAAACAAAATAAAATGTAGAAATTCATAAAATACATACAAGTGGGCATAGGTCTATTACAAAGCCATGTAAGAACTCTACGCAGAACATTATGAGCCATCATTTTAAGAAATGAAAAAAAACATTTAAGAAACACTCTAATCTCAAACTATCAAGACCTTCTAAGTAAGCAAACCTTGAAGTCTGGGCCCTTATTTTAATAATACTAATGAATGCTAATAATTTTTCCTAATTTCATTCAGAAGTAGAAATAACTCATTGCCCTGTAATTCCACTTTAGAGTTAATAGTCTATATTTTTTTCTTTTTAGTTGCTAAATGAGTTTTATCTTCTTACCAAACATCAGACTTTTCATTTTAGGGAGAGAAAGTAATGATAATGCCATAATCGGGAATGTTAAAAACAATGATTCTCAGATCCTAAAATAAATTTGAGAATTTCAAAAGGTTTTGTGTCTGAGAATCAACATTGCAGCATTTGAAAGGTTTGGGACTTATCTGGTCAGCCATCTGGTTAGGAATACCCAGTCTACATTTAGAGTCATCCTTCATCACTGATGTGCTCTTGGAACTTAGTTATCTTTGAATCACAGATTTATTCAACACGTATTTGGTGTGTGCTTGATCTGTGACAGGCACTGTGTTAAAAACTAAAGATGAAATTTCAAATCTGGTATGTACTGGAATCCTTCTCTCTGTCCCTCTCTTTTAATCTATTATTTTTCCTTCTCACGTATAAATCAATTTCCATAAACATGCTCTATTGAGGCGGTGGTGTTTAGCCACTGACATCCCTCCTGAGTTTCTGTGTTTTGTTTCCATATCAAATAAGGTATTCAGATTTTGTTTCCACTAAAGATCTGAAGGAATTACCAAAGATAAGAAGAGATTCTGCTTATGACCATTCTGATGTCTTGCTGGTGTTTCGTATAGTTGCTATGATCACAGATCTTGTGGATTTTTTTTTCTTTAAAATATCTGTCCATGTTTATGCTATTCTTTCTTTACTGTTTTTAGTATATACTAAAATTTTCTATGATTCTAAAGTATAAACATATAATTTGATTTAATTCCTCACTTTTGGCATTTGAAATGTAATAAACTCTAGATAATATTAAAGTGCCATAATATTATGAGTTAGATTAAAACTTTTGCCCTCGGAAATCTAGAATGTCATATATTTTAGGATCTCTGAGGAGGATAGATGACAATACTTCACTGTTCCTGAATAAGTTTTTAAACATTAACTTAAAATCACCAAGAGCTTTGAAGAGTTGAAAAACTTGCTGATATTTTTCTTTACATTATTCCTGATAAAATTAATTTCTCATCTGCTTCAATGGCCTGCAACAATACCTAAGCCAGCCCCTAAAGATTTAATGACATGCTTGATCTTTTTTAATCTAATGTTGTAAAATTACAAACCAATTTGAAAGTAGAAGAAATTGAGCCAGTGAGAAGAAACATAATAAAATCAATAAAACAGGTGCACAGTTATTTTCATAACTTGTGACTAGGTGGGTCAAAGGAAAAATATATGATGCTGATTGTGCATGCTGAACAACCAGACCTGGTCAGAGAAGTCAAGGAAGTAACCCTGAGTATGCACAGTTGAACTGACCCTAAGTGTACACACTTCACCTGTGAGGAACAGGTGAAACATGGAGGGAAAGGTGTTTCTTGCAAAACATTCACATAACTTATAATATATCATTATAATTGTTCTATTTTTTGTTGATTTCTTACTATGACTAATTTATAAATTAAACCTTATCATAGGTATGCATGTATATATAGAGAAAAACATAGCATATATAGGGTTTGGTTCGATCTGTGGATTCAGGCATCCACTAGAGGTCTTGGAACATATTCCCCACAGATAAAGGGGGGAACTACTATACTAAAAAAAATTATTGCTAATGTTTCAGTTGTGAAATAAAATTGTAAGTATGTTTTCTAAAAGATTTCTTATCTTTTATAGGCATAGAAATATTTAGAGATGAAATAATATAAATATTAGAATGTTTTCAAAATAATCCAGGATGCAATGTGTAGGGTACAGAAAAATCAAGACTGGCCATGAGTTAATATTATAACTGTTGAGGCTAAACTAGAATGCTGATGGAGATGAGGACTAATGAAAGAGATTAAGAGCTTTTTAGAAGATAAGACTGGCAGATTTTGGTGATGGGGGTGGATATGGAGGTTACTGGGAGATGGGAGTGTCAAGGTTGGGTCCCGTGTCCCCAAACTGCATACTGAGTGGGCAGGGGTGTCGTTCACTGAGATAGGGGACACGTAACGGGACAAGCTTTCATGGTAGAGGTTAGTAGAAGGGATTGAGCCCAGAAGCATGGTTTTCATTCTAGGCATGTTGAATTTGAGGTGTCTTTGAAGTGTCAAAGTGAAAATGCTGAGTAAATGGTTGGATATGAGTGTCTAAAGCTCACAGAAAATATCTGGGCAGGGTATAAGAGCCTGCGAGTATAGATGGTACTGGGGCCACACTGATGCAGGAGGGAGAAACCCAGAGAAGATAATTTCAGTTAAATTACCCATGGCTCTTGGGGTAGAATACAGCAAAAATGGGTGAATTGGGAAAGGACAGAAAAATATTATTTAGTCCAATAATTTTAGTCCTTTCCATGAAACCCTTTTCCTCAGAATATCTGAAAAAGGACAACAGTGGACTCACTTGGATTTTCTACATATTCTTTCTCTGATGATACCAATGAGGTATGAAAATAAGCAATAAGCAAATTAGAAAACAGATACTGAATAATTAAAATTTTATATAAATATGCAAAGTTGTTTTTCTAAAATCTTGCCCTGGTATGAAACATGTCCAATAGTTTTTGAGATTGGCTTATACAAAACAGAGAAGAAAAAAGTGAAATGAACAATAATGATAGTAAAATTAAGCTCATTGTGCATTTGAATGGTATTCTATGCTTGTCAAAGAACTTTTATAATTAGAATTTCTTTCCAAGCTAATAACCATACTTTTCGATAAATAAATCAATGCTGTTTATATTTTACAGATGAAGAAATCCAGATATAGAGTTTTTGCAAAATTGGCTTAGTAAGTTCATATTCCCAGTTAGGGCAAGGGGCCAGAATTAGAACTAAGAAACTTGTTGTATCTTCTGTGGTTCTTTTATGATGATAATTAATTCACACAGTCTATCTCTAATGGGTTCAATAATGTCTCCCCCAAATTGATGTCTACTTGGAACCTCAGAATATGACCTGATTTAGGAATAGGATATTTGCAGACTTTATTAGTTAAGGATTGAGATATGGTCAACTTGAATTAGGATGGGCACTAAATCCAATGAGAATGATCTTAGAAGAGGAAGGAAAGGAGAGATAGATGCACAGGGAAGCCATTGTGAAGATGAAGGCAAAGATTGGAGTGATGTGTCTACAAACTAAGGAACACCAGCCACCAAAACACGTTTATTTTAAACTTCAAGTCTCTAGAACCATAAGAG
Organism: Lepilemur ruficaudatus; assembly: GCA_963574885.1. Lineage (NCBI taxonomy): Eukaryota > Metazoa > Chordata > Mammalia > Primates > Lepilemuridae > Lepilemur > Lepilemur ruficaudatus. The sequence continues at coordinate 38,546 of CAUYRT010026087.1, read as the reverse complement.
AATACATATCTGTGGTTTGAAGCCACCTGGTTTGTGGCACTTTGTTATAACAGCCCTAGGAAACCAATACACCAGTAACTTATATAAAGGAATTTTCATTTACTAATGAAAAATCACTTCTTTCATGAAGCCAAATATCACTTGATGCCAGTGTCTCTTCAAATGTGTAATGTAGATTTTTCTATGGCAAATATGGAAATTGTGAAAAATAAAAATCATGTATAGTGGAGAGAATAACTCATTACTCCCCATTTTTATTTGCAAATGACATTAATGTTGTGTTTGTTTTTAGTTGACATATAGGAGTCCCTTCTAAATTTCTCTCTAGACTTCAATTTGTTTTCTTACATTTTTTTCCAAATAGCTTTCCTTTGCCAAAATTATTGGATTATAAAATAATTGAGTGTAAAGATCATGTTTCTATGCATTGAGTTTATTATCTGTTAGATTGAACAATTAAGATATTGTTCACTGCCCTCACACTAAACCAAAACCCTGAAGTGATTTATATCATTCCAGTTATCTCTAACTTTTGAGCCTTTTACAACAAAATTTGGAAGAGAAACTTTTCTGTAACTCAGAAAGAGAAAAATAACAATACCTTATTTGAAGTTTTTAAATCTTGTGATTGCCGTGCATCTTGCTGTCAGCCTGCATTACCCCATGCCTTAAATGCTTTCTTTTTCAGATTGAGCTTGTCCTCTAGCTTGTCATTCTTACAGTTATTATTCTATGTAGGATGGAATTTATCCCTGGCAACCTTTTAATCTTTTTATCTAGTTTATCCGATGTCACTCACCCTCCCCTTTTATTTAAATTCACATCAAAATTTACTTTTTCCTGAAAATCATTTTTAGCAAAAATCTAGGACATAGCTCTCCAGAGAAATAATAATTAAAAATAGATTATGGTCCAATTTCACTATTTAAAATCAGTTCATTTTTAGAGCACTTAAATGCAATAACTTTTCTTTCTTGACCACTTTATTGTGCTTGGGTGGAGAGACTGAATGAATACACAAATGGACGATGGCTTGACCATATATGAAAATAGAACTCAGAGCCACTGTCTGCAGCAACTATATTCTACACAACTACTGGCTCAGAGACACAATCTGTAGCAACGGCCAACACATTTTTGCAACAAACAGTCCAAAAAGCCAAACAACAACCCCTTTAGCACTTGCCCCCCAAAAGGCTAGGCCTTGATTAGTAACTGACAGGTTCCCTAATTTTTGACCCTGCTTTGTACTTAGGACCAATGGGAGAAAACCCCACCCAACACAATGGGAGAATACACCCCTGATCAATCATGCGGGATGTCTCACTGTAGTTAGCCCACTTGTAGCTTCCCTGTGCCAACAGCTTCCAGTCAGACATAGTCGAAGTTCTCTTTTCTCCATTGTAAAACTTTCCCTCTTCGATGCCTGCTTTTGAATCTCTGCCAAATGCAAATGATGGTGGCTGACTCCTTTGCTAGAGCAAACTCTAAATAACTAGCTTTGCTTATTCTCAATTGGGTCGTCTTCATCTATTTCTACAGGGTAGCGAGAAACAATGATTTCTGCTTGACTGGCACTTGAAAAGGAGCTTTCAGTATGACTGTGCCATAAACAGAAACCTAGATTCTGCTATTGCCATTTGCAGTTGCTGATTCTTCTTAGTAACTTGGGTTTTATAATATTTTGTCCTGTTTTCAACCTTTGTTCTCTGTACTCATAATCCAACTTTATAAATATCTCTACCGGACAACTGGATTCCTCTTGTTATTTGTAACAAGTTTTATTTTATCAGGTTATTTGTTGCACTACTTGCTTGTACAGTAATGTGCCACATAAAAAACTTTTGGTCGACAATGAATCACATATATGATGGTGGTTCCATAAGATTATAGTACAATATTTTCACTGTACCTTTTCTATGTTTAGATACACAGATAATAACTATTGTGTTAAAATTGTCCACAGTATTGAGTACAGTAACTTGCTGTATAGGAGCAATAGGCTATATATACCACATAGCCCAAGTATGCAGTAGGCTACACCATCTAGGTCTGTGTAAGCACACGCTGTGATGTTTGCTTCTTATTTTCAGTTTGTGCTATGTTCATAAGGGAAACTCAGGAATTATTTCTTAACGATCCTTGGTTGGCTTTGCCCAGATGACTAACAATACACAGATGGAGCTTTAAAGTACTAAAAAAAAAAGAATGTAAGTGGTAATGTTTTGAGAGGAGATGATGCAATCCCAGGGGCTAAAAGAGTGAGGGGAAAGAGAAGAAAGAAAGAAAAGCAATGAGAGACAGAGCAGCGTGTAACTCAGGTGGCCACTGCTTCACAAAGAGCAACAGCTGGTCGCTCAGCCCCATGGGGCATTTCTGGGCTGTCTGTACAGCAACTCCCTGCCCTCAGGTCAATGTGTCAGAGGACAAGGAGAGTAATGTATCTGCCAGCTCTCTAAATCCTGTCTCTCACTGGTCAGAGTTTGCCCCACTAGGAGTTAACGCCTCCCTCTTCCAGCTTGTGTCATCTGAGCCTTTCAGGCACCCATTGGTGAAACCACATGACACACCTATGGAATGGCACTTCATTCTTGCCCAGAAGTGGTGGGAAGAGTCAGAGCTTCAGTGGGTGAGACTTCCTGCTGGAGCTTCCGTGTCTTCCATCCGGTATTACGAATGAGTCCTTTCCAGGGACCAGCAAGCCCCGTGGGGGAGGACAAAGTTGCCGGCACACTGCTATCAGATGCTGTGACATGGGCCATGGTTTGGAGGCTGCAGTAAAAGCTGGGACTCTCCATGAACAAGTCGCCAAAAGCACAAGACATGAAGCCAAGAAGAATGTGGCCCATACAAATTTAACATGGGGAGACAGTGACAAATGGAAGTTAACCCAAGAAAGCATCTTGAAAAAAAAAATAAGTGAATTCAGCAAAAAGTGGAAATAGAAGGCTGTATATCCCAGAATTTATGTTACTGGAATAAATAGCCACCTGCCCTCCCAATAGAGTAAACAAAATAAAATCATAATATTAAGAATGGTAACCACTAAAACGATTTTTCTTCAGCTGGTGTGAGTATAAACAGCAGCAAAAATTAAATTAATCTACCCCCTGAGATGAAGGATTTTAGTTAGGCTGACCAAGACTAAGACAAAATATAAAGAAAACATAAAACATATTTTTATGCCTGAAAGCATTTATTTTGAGGAAAAAGATCAATATTGCCTTTGATGCACAAACACATTCCTATACATATAACAAGGGTCAAGAATTAATCCAAGGAAAATCCATACAAAATGAGATACCACAACGTTTTTAGCTGTTACTATCTTCGTAGGGAAAAGAAATGCTACTCTGAATAAGAAATACTAATTGCATAAGAAAATACTGATATCATTACTTTAATTAATATGTATTTGTGTTACAAGAACCTAGAAAATTTTGATTAAAAAATGATTATAAAGCATGTCTCTCTGTCAATCTCTGGATTATAAATGAACTCAGTCCTCAGGGAATGCATGGTCTTGTAAGACTGCAATCGCCGAAAATGGTCCTGAAACATGCTAACGTGAGAAAATTAAAACTAAAGCACGTGGGGTAGGCAAACATGAGGATATTAGATCCCTTTTCCTCTGTATTTCTACAATGCTCTTAGCATCTAGCACAGCAATGAGTCCATTGTTTGCATTCAATAAAGTTTCAGATGTGAGCAGGAACTGCTGTCATCCCTGTCCTCTTCCCTGACTGCCCAGGTAGGGACCCTTCTTTTATTGCCATTCAAGGGGTTGCCTGCTTCAGACAACATCATTTATTTAATAGTAAAACATTTTTAGAGACAGTACCACTTTATCAGTCAAGAGCAGTGTTGTGATCCTGCTAGATCCCGCTGTGGGAAACTGGATGCCTGTACGGAGGAATGAATGAATGAACAAGTACATTATTGACTGATGGACCCAACATGTGACAAGATGCAATGGAAATCACAAGGGACTTGGAGTTAAGAGATGCGATTTAAAATACTAAGTATGAGACTTTCAGCCACGTGATGTTGAGAAGGGAATTTTACCTCTCTAACCATCAGTTTTCTCACTGAAACAAGGGAATACCAGTATCTACTGTATTAACTAGGATATAGGACCAATTGCTACAGCAGAAACCTAAAGTAAGAGTAGCCAAACAAGGTAGGAATATATTTCCTTTATGCCTAATAACAGGAGTATGAGAAACCCAAGCCTGATATAGAAGCTCTCGTGTTGGGAAGTTCGTCTCCTTTCTTGTTGTTCCGCTGTCCCCAATGACGTAGCCACATCTGCCCATGAAGGTGGCCCAACTTCACCTCTGCTGGGTTCACATTCCAGCTCACAGGATGGAGAAATGTGGAGTGGAACATGTACCACTCTCATTTAAGGGCATGACCAGCGCTGTGCTAGAGCTGACTGATTAGCTCATGAGAGCCAATTATTCAATTTTCAGAAACCGAGTTGGCTGTTAAATACAGCCTTTATTAGAAATTAAATTACATACAATCCCAATTAAATGATATTAAAAACAAGGGCAACAGATACTCAAAACTCAACCTTCCCTAATGATATAACTACATGTTACTGCTGTCTTGGCATGATTACTCCTTGCGGTTTGAATGCATGGAATCACTATACCGAGGTCTGCTACTGAGCATCTCTTTGTGACAGTGAAGAAAGTTCATATCAGTAGCTTATAATAAGTCATGGTATGAGCATTTGCACCACAGCGATCAGCAAATACTGCAATGCAGGGCTTTTGTGTTAATTGTTTAGACCAGGAGCTGGTATACCAGCTGCAACCTGTTTCAGTTCAGTCCTTGAACTAAGAATGATTTTTTAAAACATTTTAAAGCATTGTTGGGGGATGGGGGAGAAAAGAGAAGGAGAGAAAGAAAGAGAAGAAGAAAGAAAAAGAAAGGAAAAAAAAGAAAAAGAAAGAAAGAAAATGCCACTGAGACAGAACACATGGCTGCAAAGCGTGAAATGTTTGCATATTTACTAGCATGCACTTTATGAGAAATGTTTTCTGAATCTGAGAAAATTTCAATAACGCAAATTAAACTGAAAAGCTTCCTTGCTGGCTGCCAGCCGGCCCCACCCTCAGTCCGTAGAAGCTGACTGTGCCCCCCGCCCCCCAGCTTTAAGCCAGCAAGGGAGAATCTCCCCTGTATTGCACCCCTCACATGTATTAAATCTCGCCAGGAAGAGCCCAGTCCCTTTTGAGGGTTCACCTGAATAGGTCAGGCCCACCGAGAACAATCTCCCTTTCTTAAAGTCAACTGCTCCATAGAGCATAACTTAATCGTGAAGTGACATCCCATCATACTTGTAGGTTCCTCTCACCTAAATCGAGGGCGTGGACTATGAAAGAGCTTGGATCACTTAGACTTCTTCCTACCCCGAAGAGAATCCCACAGTCTCTGCTATATCTACCTATTTTACAGTTTTATTTTGAGGATTTAATGAGATCATGGATATACAAAAGCACTTTATTACAATAGATGCTATAAAGTCTAAAGTGATATTGTTATTAAACTCTATTATTTCTCAAATTCATATATTTGAAATTCTGGGGTAACAGAGTTGTTTTCCAATTCCTAGTTTGGAATCCAGGATGAAGGCATGTTTTTGACCCTGCTTTGTTTGGTTTTACAACTTCTTCCAGGTCCCCTTTGAAGAACTTACTGAGTCCGCACTAGAATGGAGTCTGGAAATACGAGTAATACAAGAACCACTTTATGGTCTATATAGCAAGCTCACTGTTGACTGAATAACCCTTTGTTCAGTACCCTGAATGTAAGATTTTCCTTCCTTCCTTCCTTCCTTCCTTCCTTCCTTCCTTCCTTCCTTCCTTCCTTCCTTCCCTCCTACCCTCCTTCCCTTCACTTTCCTTCCTTCCTTCTCTCCCTCCTCCTCCTCTGCCTCTTCCTTCTCCTTTTTTCACCCCTCTCCTCCCCTTTCTCCTTCCACTAGCACACTTAGAAAAGTGTATAAAAACCAAATCCATTTGGAGTTTAGCAATAGGAAATTAGCTTGCATCTTTAAGCAGCCTCCAGATACTGTGTCTTTGGCTGGAAGCCGAAAGATAATAATTACAGATTTTTAAAGTCATCTCTATAATGTGCATCTGTTGCCTATGGTATCCATTCATAAGCTATTCATAAATTTTGTAAGGAAACGAGGAGACAAATGTAACAAATTTTTGCTCCTAGCTGGGCCAAGACTTTCAATGAGATGCTTTTATGTACCCATGAACACTAGAATCTCTGATGTTTCTTTCAACAAAAAGAGTTATAACAGTGGATTTGAGTTCCTTTATAAATGAAAGCAGTATTTTAAGTATTGATGGTTAACAAGAACTTACTTCAGGTGCAGAAATAAAGCAACCACCAACAAGCTGTGTTTTTCACAATGTCTGTGGAAACACTTGGAACCCATGGGAGTAGAGATGACATATAAAGAAAACCTTGTATCTGCCATTTCCATTGCCCGGGAATGTCACTGTGTCACCTCCACCCCGTCTTCCTGTCTTTTTCTTTTTAACAAGAATAATGCCCCTAGTTTTTTTTTTTTTTTTGCTCTGAATCTAAGCACAGCAGAAGACCCTAGTTCTTAAGATAAAAAATATACTGGTGAAAAATTTCAGCATTAGAAGTCTCTTACCCGTAAAAGCTATGTCTTCTTACTTTCTTACCTCATGAGCTGTCTCAGAATGCCACAAAGGCAAAAACAAAACAAAACAAAAAAACACCCTTGCACACCCAGAATCCCCTACTTCCTTAAATACAGCCAATATTTAACTTCCCCACCTCTTGTTGACTGCAAACAACTGAATAGTTGTATAATATAATTAAAGTCTCCAGGACAACAGAAAAGATTGACATGATATAAACAAATAAAAAAATTAAAGGAATCATTGGGTTCGGGGATCACAAACCTCCACATTTCCCACCAGCAAGCACCAATCTCTGAAACTCCTTTTCCTGTGGCTTTTGGCTTGTAAGAGGAAATGGAATCGTATATATGATCCATTGTTGACTATGCATGAAATGAGGGGAAAAGAAAGAAAGAAAGGGAGAGAGAGAGAGAGAGAGAGAGAGAGAGAGAGAGAGCAAGAGAGAGAGAGGGAGGGAGGGAGGGAGGAAGGAAGGAAAAGAAGTAGGTGATAGGACAATAACAGTATCAAATTGACACAGACTGTAACCTATCCCTGTTGACATTGGTATCCCCACTGAATTAGCCTTTTCACTAAGAAATTATCTCTTGTCTTAGTTACTGGTGGTTGTGATTATTAGTTTTGTCTTAGTAAACCCATAAGAAAAAAAGTCATGAACACACGTGATCTGGAGATGAGAAGGCTGATCTATATTAAGGTTAGACCTAATTGCTCAGAAGTCTGGCCACTGACCGAGCCAGATGCCTTGTAGGAAAAGAGACCCCGGCCAGGAGGGCATATTTTCTTGCATTTCCTCTGAGACAGTGAAGTTGGATGAATACCATTTATTAGCAGACCTTGTCACATCAGTAAGAAAAGCTCCTGAAACTGGACCTGTCAAAAATCCTTTGGCACTGTACAGACCACTGTGAGAACCAAGAGTTTCCCTTGACTACTAATGATAATAAATAGAATTTACAAATATACTAACTAATGCAAGCAACTATAAAGTTTACTTCTTTCAGTGAAGTTTAGCTTGGATTACCAGAAAATGGTGCTCATAGAACTGATACCCTTGGTTCAATTTCTGTAGAATCCATGGAGCATCACACAAAATAAGTAAACTTATTCATTCTCTGTGTCATGAATATTGTTCTGACAACCAGTGTTTATTTGACTCTATTATTTTCCCCATCCAATGTCACCAGAGAGCTATATTTCTCAGATTTCTTTGACTCCAAGTTTATAGATTCAGTTTGTTTGCTGCCGATGAGATTCGCTCCCATGAGATTTTGAAAATGAAGATGGCGGATACCATATACTTCTTCTTCCCTTAGATCTGATGAGCAAAAGCTAGCTGTGGCAGGTACGAGGTTTTGCAACCCCCAGGTTCTTACCCTGATTTGTTCACTTCAGTGACCACTGGCGGGGGATTCCTACAGTTTCCTTCTCTGGGCAGCACAAATCCCTTCCTGACTCTCTGGACCAGAACCGTGGAGACAGGCCTGAAAACAAGCTTCAGTTTCTGATGCTTTCCACAATCTTTCCAACAATTGTTAGCATCGAATTCCCTGTATAAATGCCGTCCTGCTACAAATATTTAAAGTGGTATTACTGAATGATATAATCTCTTGACTCATGTAATAAGCAGAGAAACATCCATGTTTCAACTCCCAAACTACATTTGCTGTGGAAAGCGTGCACCTGTCCAAATTAACTGGGTTATTTGGATCAAGAAGAATGTCCCCTCTTACAAGACTTTGACACTATCTTAAAGGGAAAACATCTACAGAAACCTACTTTATTCAGGATTTGAATTCTCATATTATATTACAGCATTTCGATTATTGAATGAGTGTACCCCTACAAAACTTTAACACTACATCAAATTCAATTATGTCCCATGGAAAATAGTGTTAATGGTATCTATCTGCTGCAATTCTTTAAATGTTGAATGCAATCATCAAACCTTGGGCAAACAGGAAATAGAACAAGTTTGGACCTATAATTTTGTAATACAAACACTATCATAAGAAATCACTTTTAATCACCTTATACCGATCATTAGTTGTGGACTATAAAAGTAATTTCATGATATTACCAAATTTTGCCTCATTAAGCAACATAAAGCAGTTTAGTCAGTAGGAAATGGGTCCCTGTTTCTAATGATCCATGTGGAAATAAACAACTGCAAGCACCCTGGTTTCTGGTGCAGTAAGCGTGGGGGACAGGAAGAGGATTGCATTGTAAAATGACTGCGGCTGAGTCATATGCCACAGCTGCTGTGAATCACATTCTGTTTGTTGAAATGATGTTTTGAATTTGATTCAATCCTCTAGCATGTTCTCTGCCTCGACCAAACCATCTCATCAGATTGGTTGCTAAGAAGCCATGAAACTATAATGCAAGAGGAATCACCACCATGGCCTCAGCTGTCCTAAGTTAGGATACATGGACAGTGGGGAACCACCACCCTGAGATGAAGGGGGTTGGTGATACTAGTTTGTGTTTTTTAAAAAATAAAAACCATGAAAGAGCTCCTCACCCCAGACTTACTGAATCAGAATCCATCTTTTAACAAGATCCCAGGTGATTCATCTGCAAATTAAATTTTGAGAAGCATAGATCCGTGATTCATTGGCAATTACCAGTTGCATTCTCAGAAGAACAAGGTAAAGAGAATAATGTTCTTGGTTTTGTAATAGAGAAATGCATTTCTAGTCACAGGAGAGAATACTCTGAAAAATAAATACAAATATATGCCAAGAATAGAGGAAGCCAACCAAATTTTTTTTCTTAATAAGATCAAGCCTGGACTGAGGGTCCTGCTTTATGGAAAAGTCAGGTCGAGATGATCAGTGCCCACATCTTACAGTTAAATAGCCTTGAAATGTGCCCTAGGAGGGAGGAGCAGCATTATGATGCTATGAGCCAATTCAGATATAGTTTAATTAAGTAATATGCAAGGCCATGGAGCGTGACTGGCAGAGTGATTTAGAACAGAATTAACTGCATCTTTTATTGGGGCCGTCCCTGGTTGTCATCTAACACTGCAGCACATACACTCTAGGAAAGGTTCTGGCATTGCATATTTATTCCTTCAGCCAGAGGAATTGCATTCTTTCTCTCTCAAGCCACCGAAACCCATCCCCTCTTTCTATTTTTAATCCTTTGCTGATTCTGGGGGCTTTCTACCAAGCAATTTGTTGCCAAACAGTTGTTCTCCTTGCAGCTGCCAAACAGACAGTATTTGCAGCCTCGGGTTGTGTCTCCTGTTGGCACTCTCCCCAATGTCATTCCCTACAAGGCTTTTCTTTCAGCTGATGCATTAGGGTCTTTGAATGACAACATAAAATTAAATGGAAAATGACCTTCATGAGAAAAGATGTTCCTTTCCAATAACTGAGACTCTCTACCCATCTGTCATTGCTTCCCTCTCTTTCTCATGGTTTTCCACAAATCCCAAGCAGCTTCATACAAACATGATCATTAGAGGATTTTCACGCATTAACGCAAATTATGCATTGTTGACACTCAAGACATTCTGCTCAGGCTAGTTGATGCCCTCCTATAGAAGAGTGTGTGTCAAGAGAGTGCAACACCAAACCACCTTCCTTTGAATGAGCTTATTATTAAAATTACCATAAAATATTTTCAATAAATTATCAAAAATGCATGGCTCTTTTGTTAGTTTGACAACTTTCATCAATTATAAAATTAATTTGAAACTTTAATAGCTATAACAAAAACATACCACCCCCAAAAGGAAAGATAGAAAAAAATATTATATGATAGGTAGATATATAGATAAATGAATAGATATTAATAGATATATGGAAAGATGGATGGATGGATGTATATAGGTAGATGCAATAAATGTTGAATTCCTAAGAGTATGTTGATAAAGTTAAGAAGTAATAATGTTAGTTATATATAAAACTGAGAAATTCTATTTTCAAAGAACTTAACATTTGTTTCAAGAATAAGTATTTGAGCCCCATAAATATAAGTTTATATACAATGGGAAAACACGTGACAGGAATTGGGAGGTAAGGATCAATATAGGCATGAAGTTAAAAGACATAGTTAAAAACTGAGGAAGAATATGCACTTTGGAGTGAGGAAGGGGGAGCTGGATATTTAAAGCAAGACACACAAAAGAAACCAAGGCGGTGAAACAGAAAGCAACACCGGTATTTTTAGCCATTCATTAATTCAGTCAGCAAACAATAATTAATCCTCTTCTGCTGGAAGAAAGACCAGGACAGATCCAGGTCACTCTGTCCCTACTCTTTAGGTTCTTATGTTATTTCTTCTGGGGAAAATAAACTCACATACTGATGAATGAAGGGAACATGCAATTCCACTAGCTACCCTTTCAGGCTATTTTAAGTAGGAAGCCATAGAGAAAACCCTGGCAATTTGGTTTAAAGTTAGAGTCAATAAGACTTTGAAAGTTCTTCCTTTTGTCATTGGATTTTTCCTTTGACTAAATTATTATAAGCTAAATTATTATATAGTCTAGATTGACATTGAATTTCTGGTGTTTACAGAGGACATGATTAACATAGATAAGTATTTTATAAATACATAATCTACGCAAATAATTTTCAAAATGAGAAAAGGTAAACATTATTTATAAAACGGGATATCAAAATAGACTGAAAAGTATTGTGTTAGGCTGAATAATTCCTTCACCCCTCTGCCAAAAGATGACGACACCTTAATCCTCAGTACCTGCATGTATGTTACCTTACATGGTAAAGAGACTTTTCAGGTACGATTAAGTTAGGGATGTCAAAGTAGGGAGATTATCCTGGATAATCTGATTGGGCCCAGTAATCACAAGGGTTTTTCAAAGATAGAAGAAGAAGAATCAGGATCAGAGAAGGTGATGTGATGGTGGAAGCAGAGTTCAGAAAGAGAAAGAGAGAGAGTAGAAGATGCTCCTGGCTTTGAATAAGGAGACAGCCAGGAGCCAAGGAATGCAGGCAGCCTCCAGAAGTTGGAAGTAATCAGTCTTACACTTTCTAGCCCCATTGGAAGATACACCGAGATGCAGACAGCTGGCGGTCCTTTGTGAAATTGCTTTGTGGATCACCTTGCAATGAGGGCATTAGAGGATGCTGTCCATGGTGCTACCACTCCTGAGCTTCCAAATGTTTTTAAGTATAATAACTTTCTCATATATGACTGACAGGCAAGATTAGCAGACACTGAAGTAAAGCTTCTACCATAGCAGAGACAAAACCAAAGCAAGAAAAAAAAAGGAAAATTGGTGCTTAGAGTAGATTTTTAAAGTGCTGTCATTCATACCCTTAAAAAGATTTGAGGAGATATTTTGGTGATGAAACAAGAAGTGGAGAATACAAAAAAAAGTATACATAGGACACTAAGGAGCCTGTGGAATTTATAATATGATAACAGAAATAAACAATGCAACAGAAAGTTGGAAAGATAAACTAAAGGAACTTGCCATGAAGATAGAAAAATGACAGCAATCACAATACCAAGGAAATGGAAAATAGCAGAGAAAAGAAAAGAAAATTAAAAGGTATATCTAGGGGGTCGAAATTCAAATAATAGGATTTCCAGAAATATAAAAAGAGAGAATTAAGTGGAAGAAATTAAAAAACAATTCTTCTGGGAGGCCGAGGCGGGCGGATTGCTCAAGGGCAGGAGTTCGAAACCAGCCTGAGCAAGACCGAGACCCCGTCTCTACTAAAAATACAAAGAAATTAATTGGACAACTAAAAATATATAGAAAATATTAGCCGGGCATGGTGGTGCATGCCTGTAGTCCCAGCTACTTGGGAGGCTGAGGCAGTAGGATCACTTGAGCCCAGGAGTTTGAGGTTGCTGTGAGCTAGGCTGACACCATGGCACTCACTCTAGCCTGGGCAGCGGAGTGAGACTCTGTCTCAAAAAAACAAAAACAAAAACAAAAACAAAAAAAACAATTCTTCAACAAATTTCCCCCAGAGCTGACATGAAATTCCAAATTGAGGTGGCTCACCAAAACCCAGCACGGTATATAAACCACATCAGGCAGGCAATCAAACAAGAGTATTTCTAGATGTCCAGGGGGTCAGGACTTGAATCTTTGAAAAGATTAAAAATCAGCATGGCATCAGGCTTTTCAAAAGCAACACCAAAAAGAGAAGATCCTGGAAAAATGACTTGAGAATTCTAAACCAAGTTTATTTCCAGTATGGAATTCTATACTGTATGTGATCGTGTTTTTTAATATATATTATACGAGTGAAAGTTCTGATTTTAGATTTTGCTGAACTAGCACTTGAACAGCATATCAGAGACAACTACCTACTCTGTGTTGCCAGTGAAGAGGCCATGTAAAACCGGCACTATATCTGAGAAAAAAAATGTTCATGTATGTTCCCTGAGATGTATGCTAATTTCCCAGTTAACATACTTAATTTGGTTTGTAACTCATGCTTCATTAGTAATAATAATTATAAAGGTTTGCACCAAAAATAGCAGTGATCAACAGAGTTTTCTGTATTCTAAAATAAATTATTCATAAGAGCCGTTAAACAAGTTGAATTCATACTAATCAGAAGAAATGTTCAAATGAGTATCTTTCATGGGAAATGGCATTAATTTATTGAACAGCATATAGCAATCTGCATACACTAACTCTTAAAGCTCAATACATTTTCCTCAGCAAGAAATTACAGAAGAGTTTATTTACCGTGTGAGACATTACAGTTTTTTCTTTATCAAATTAAATAGATACCTTTCAGTTTTATAGTGGAAGATGTATGTTAGATGCACAGTTTGTATATATTTAAATAAGTCACTTTATTGAAACATTCTGGAAGACACACCCTTAACTTATTTTTTTCTTGTATTATTCAGAATCCACAACGTAGTTTGACGTGAACAGAGAATCTCCATAAATACAGCCCGAATACGAGAATAAAATTTAAAAATATGTTTTGCAATTATAGTATATTTGGAAAAGTGTGATAATAGATACTTGGCTAGGAGGTTAAAAGGGATAAATTTAACTTCCTATTTGATAGACTTAGGTTGACAAATATAGCTACTCTGATGGAATTCTGTTACAATCAAGTTGTGGTATCACAGGAATATTCACATAATATTTATAATCCATAAATCCTTCCAATATTTGAAGGAAAGCCTGAACAAGAAACAAAACTTACCAAACCAGTCTATTCAAATTTGCCAAGTCTACCATGAACTAAACACCAATCTATACTGTACAGATCTCTCTCTCTTTCCCCCATCTAAGCACCTAAGAATGTTGTCAAAAAAAAAAAAAAGAAAAGAAAAGAAAACACAACTAAGTTGCCACTATAATCCTTTGTAATCTAACATCAAAATTTTATGTTCTCATTCACTTTGTACCAACTTTAAATGTAACTGCTAGCAAGGGAACATTATACGTCTGTCTACATGAAAAATTGACCATGTCTTCTTTATAATGCATTCCAAAGCTTTCTCACCTAAGAGTTATTTCTTTATTATTAATTCTGAGGCTCTGGTTTGGCTCAGGCAGTAGGAATGGGAAATAATAAGGCAGTATGTCCTCTTGCCCTGAATTTCTTCTTACAAGAAGCAGACTATGTTCTTCCAGCCATTCTTTCCTTTCTCATTCCACTCTGGAGGACATTGCATTGAAATAGAAAATATATATTGCTTATATTATACCTCATCTAGTTTCCAAAAATAGACACCCCTGCTAGCTCCCAAAAGTTTTTGAGCCAGCTCAGAAAATGTCAATATAAATGGGAGAAAAAGCTAGGGAAAAGGATGCACGATGATTCAGGTCCTGCATATTACAGGTGCTAAGCTAGACACTTTGCAATGTGTTTACTTTAGTTCACATTCTTTAATATTAAGAGGATTATGATTTTATTGCCATTTCGTAAATGAGTCATCTGTGAATCAGAATTCAAATAATTTCTCCAGTTCACATAGCAATTGGCAAAGCCGGGATTCACAAACAAAACCACTGGCCCCAGGCATTAACCCTTTCTATTCTACCATGATACATCCCATTTCTCAATGATCTGCCCTTGCTTTGGTGTCCAGTTAAGAACCCAAAGTTTATTTGACAGAATTTACCATTTAGAATCACTGTCACCAGCAATGAACTGAAATCCATTTGTCACAGCACACTTTGAACAATGATCTCCAAGCTCCACATTTCAAAACCTTGGCATATGTACGGCAAAAAAGAAAACTTTATAAAAACCTTAGAAAGATCAAAACACCATGATTGCTAGTTTGCTGATTTCCATTGCCTATAGGGTTTTTAGAAAAATAATGACATAAATAATTACAATGTCATAACTCAGCCATCTCATTTTCTAAATACACTACTCTCAGACACGTGTCCAATAATTATGTTAGTCATCCCTATTCATCTTCTCCTGCTTTCAAGAAAAAAGAAAATAAAAATAAACACAGTCTTCTGGTTAAGTTCCATTTCTCCTCTCCTTCCTTTCCACTCTGATGTATGCCCTGGGACCCTGAAATTTCCAGACTACAGGTCCTTCTGGCTACTGGTCAGATTAAGCCAATGAGAGACACAGGGACATGAGATGTGGGAGAAGGAAAAGTCAAGATATCTTTATTCCTGTTCTTTCCCTGCCAGGCTACCGTTTTGGCAGCCTCTGCATTCCTTTATCTGTAGCTCCTGACCTGTGGCTATGCTCCCTTTGCTACAGCTCCTTTTTCCCAGTAACAGCTTCCTCTCTCCAGACCTGCAGGCAGGATGGACATGACAATTTTAGCAGTTACCAGTCCTTTGGTGATTCAATAGCACATCATTAAACTCTCTTCGATTGACTTTTTGATTGTGACAACTGTCTCCTGCTGGAACACCCTGACTGTTCAAGCAGTGAGTACTGGAGGAATTCCCACAGCTTGCCCTCCAAGTAGGATAGCAGGATAGGGTTGCTCTTACATTTTATCAACACAGAGAACTACTCCTGGAAGGGGAAAATGGGCCTTGGAAATATATGACCTGCAGTGCGTCACTATTACTCAAACCAGCTCCACTGCTAGTAAGATGAAGATCAGATGAAGGGCAAGATTGGTACTTAGTTATCAAAGCAACAGTAGTCTCTAAGATAATGAGGTGGGACAAATATTGCTGACTGCCTGGGGAATGCACACAAGAGGAGAGATACACGTAAAGTTGTGAATTATTAATTCAAAGTATTGGTGATTGCAACCTTGGAAGTCTTACAGTCTGATATTCAACCATGTCTATACTTCAGAGGTAAATGTGCAACTTGGGTGCCATGGATACCTGTTAATACACACAGATGGAGGCCAAGAGAGGATACAGCAAGAAGGCTATCATCTGCAAGCCAAGGAGAGAGGCTCTGTGAGAAACCAAACCTGCTGACACATTGATCTTGGACTTTTAGCCTCCAGAATCATGAGAAAATAAATGTCTGTTGTTTAACTACTCCCCCAACCCCCCAAATACACAACTTGCAGGTCTTCTATGTGAAGGTAAAGCCTTGGTTAAGAAGAAGTGGAATCCTAACACTTAAGATACGGAATTAGGTGAAGCATACTTGAGGTTGAGAGCTCAGAATCTCCAAATTTTTAGGTCATCGTTGGAAGCACATGAATGAAGGAGTATGATGTTAAATTTGGACTAAATTTATTCATGTGTATGTAGACTCTTGGAATTTGGTGTTTAATACATTGAATTAAGCACCTGGGAAAGGTATTATTAATAACAGCCTCCATGATTGATTAATTCTTTCATCAGTGGGCATCCATATTTAAAAAAAAGTTAAAATGAAGAATTTCTAAGGTAAATTGTGAATGAATGAGGTCAATAGCTTAGGGAGTGGATCTAATATATGCAAATTACTCAGCCGCCCCTAACTATACCCCCTAAAGGACAGGAAGTGACTTTCACAAAATAGTAAATATTTCATTATGAGGTTAACACCACTATCTCTTGAGAGTTTTTCAGAGGATACCTTCAATAATCAGAAGAAAAAATGACCCTCTCCTATGAATGTAAGGCTACCTAGTTGCTTTCTCAATGGTCCCACATACAAATTGGCCATGGTGGCAAGAATGGAAGCTAGGAAGCTATGCATGAGCTTCACAGCATTAACTTCTCTTCTTCACATCTGATCTGACTGCTGCAAAAGTTGAGTGCCAATCTGCCAACAGCAGACACCAACACTAAAGACTGATGTGGCATCATTCCCCAGATATATGGGCTATTTACTTAGTGGCAGGTTGATTACATGGGGCTGATTTCACCAGGGACAGATATAACTTTCATCTCAAAAAAGTGGATATGTAATCTGAATATGCATTTTTTTCCTCCCTGTCCACAAATCTTCTGCTAAAACCATAGTATATCTTATTTATCACTATTTATCCCAAGCAATATTGCCTCTGCCCAAGGAATTCATTTTATGGTGAAGCCAGTGCTGAAATGGGCTCATCCTGTTGGTCTTACTTTATCAGCTAGAGGCAGCTGTATTAGTAGAATGATGTAATGGCTACTGAAGACTCAATCACAGTACAATTAATGGGTAATAACCTGCAAAGGTGAGTGGTTGTCCTATCAGATACAAAGTGGTCTTAAACCAGCAGCTCTTATATGGTACCCTTGGTTAGGGAACCAAGGGTTAAAGTAGTTACACAAAATCTCATTCTTAGACCAAATAATCCTCTGATGGCATTTTTGTTTCTTGTCCCTGAACAAGCAAGCTCTAAGTATCTGGAGAGGCCAGTGCCAATGGAAATATACATTTACCAAAAGGAATATAACCATGACTCCATGAAATCAGAACTGAGACTGCCTCCTAGACATTTTAGACTCCTCATGACTCTGGGAAAATAGGCGTAAAAGGGGATCTCTCTGTTTGTTGGGGCAACTGATCCAGACTAAGGGGAAATTGGAATATTGTCAAAAATAGGCGAGTAGGAGTTTGTCTGGAATTCAAGAATTCACTGCTATGCTATCTTAGTACTCACACGTCAATACTAATGATCAATGCAAAACTACCTCAAACCAATAAATAAAGGACCACTTAAGACATGGATTCCATGTGACATCAAGTCCTACTTGATGTCAGAAGATAAGGAGGTTTCTATATACCAACAATTAAATAGCAGAAAAAGAAACAAAAAAAGCAATCCCATTTAAAATAGCTACCAAAAAAACAAGAAAAATATCTAGGAATAGCTTTAGCCAAAGAGGTAGAAGATCCCCACCAGGAAAACTATAAAACACTGATAAAAGACATTGAAGAGGACACACACACAAAAAAAATGGAAAAACATTCCAAGTTCATGGATTGGAAAAATTAATATTTTTAAAATGATCTTACTAGCAAAAATGATCTATGCATTCAATGTAATCTCTATCAAAATACCAATGGTATTCTTCACAAAAATAGAAAAAGAATCCTAAAATTTGTAATGGAACCACAAAAGGCCCTGAATAGCCAAGGCAATCCTGAGCAAAATGAGCAAAGCTGGAAACATCACCCTACCAGACTTTAAAATATTCTATAAACCTATAGTAAATAAAACGGCATGGCACTAGCATTGAAAAAAGACACATAGACCAATGGAACAGAATAGAGATCCCAGAAACAAATCCATATATTTACAGATAATTTATTTTTGACAAAGACTCCAAGAACATTCATTGGGTAGGGAACAATCTCTTCAATAAATAATACTGGGAAAACTGGATATAAATATGCAGAAAACAAAACTAGACCCGTATATCTCACCATATGCAAAAATCAACTCAAAATGGATTAAAAACTTAAATATAATACATGAAACTATGAAACTACTAGAAGGAACATAAGGGAAGTGCTTTGGAACATTGGTATGGATGGGCAAAGATTTTGTGGTGAAGACCTCAAAAGCACAAGTAACAGAAGCAAAAATATACAAATGAGATTATAGCAAATGAAAGTTTCTTTCCAACAAGGGAAACAACAATAAACAGAGTGAAGAGACAACCTGCAGAATGGGAGAAAATATTTGCAAATTATTCATCAATATATAAGGAACTCAATTCAACAGCAAAAAATAAAAAATCTGATTTAAAAATGGGCAAATGAGCTGAATAGACATTTCTCAAAAGAAGACATACAAACGGCCAACAGGTATGTGAAAAAGATTTCCAACATCACTAATCATCAGGGAAACACAAAACAAAAATGCAATGGGATATCATCTCACTCCAGTTAGAATGGCTATTATCAAAAAGACAGAAAATAGCAAAGGCCCTCAAGGATGCAGAGAAAGGGGAACTATTAAACACTGTTGGTGGGAATGTAAATTAGTACAGCCATTATGGAAAACAGTATAGAGGTTTCTCAAAAAACTAAAAATAGACCTACCATATTATTGGGGATTCAAGACATCCCTGATAAAGATAGGGTCCCCGGGCAGAATGTGTTGCAAGAGATGAAAGAAACACAGACACAGACACAGAAATAATATTTAAGAGAGTAGGGAAATCAGGGGACCACCAGCACTACGGTGTCAAGGTGGCAGTGACTGAAACCCAGCACTTGCTTTTTATTCTCTTTGCCATACTGCAAAATACAATGATCTCATGTGAAAAAAAATCATGGGATACAATGATCCAAGGTCTTGGGGCTCCCCCTAAAATCACAAGGTGTCCTAGCTAATTTCCTTCTCCTTTCTACAAGTGAAAAACACTTAATT
This sequence comes from Lepilemur ruficaudatus, assembly GCA_963574885.1. Lineage (NCBI taxonomy): Eukaryota > Metazoa > Chordata > Mammalia > Primates > Lepilemuridae > Lepilemur > Lepilemur ruficaudatus. The sequence continues at coordinate 19,140 of CAUYRT010026087.1, read as the reverse complement.
CTTCAGTAGGTACAACCTGTATCAAGGTAAACTGATTTTATCCCAAGTTCAAGCTGTGTACATGGATATTTAACTTCAGTGGCTGTGACCCATTTGATCAAGAAAAAAAGAAACTATATGCTTTCCACTGGAAGACTGGTTCTACATTAGCTGAGGCATTGTTGAGAGAAAGGGAGAAAAGGAACTTGGCCCAGTGTTCTAACAAAAGAAACCTTAAGACCCTTCTCCCAGGCTGACATACTGCAATCTATCTCTACAGCCATGAGAAGTTTTCATGTCAGGCTGCTCCGTGGCTTTTCAGGCATGAGACCCCTTAGGCTCTGAGGTTGAACATGTTTTGCTATATTCCCAGATAGCTGATATATGTCCCCCAACTCGGCAGCTAACATCTGCCCTTATTTCAGCCTTCTGCTCAGGCAATTCCTTCACCTTCTATCCTCTCACAGACTCAGACATAGCATCCCTAAGTCCCAGTGGTCTTAATCCCATCACCATATGATCCAGCAATCCCCCTTCTGGGTATATATCCAAAGGAAAGGGAATCAGTATGTAGAAGAGATATCTGCACTCCTATGGTTATCGCAGCATGATTTACAATAGCCAAGGTATGGAATAAACCTGTCACCATCAACAAATGAATAAATAAAGAAAACATGGCATATATACACAATGGAATACTGTCTAGCCATAAAAAAAGAACAAAATTCTGTCATTTGAGGAAATATGGATAAGCTCAGAGGACTTTATGTTAAGCGAAATAAGCCAGGCACAGAAAGATATGTGATACATGTTTTAATTCATATGTGGAAACTAAAAAACTTGATCTCATAAAAGTAGAGTGTAGAATAGTTGGTTACAGGAGTCAGGGAAGGGTGGGGGCATACCCAATGTTGGTTAACTGATATAACAGTACAGTTAGATAGGAAAAAATAAGTTGCAGTGTTCTACAGCAATATAGGGTGACAATAACAATTTATCATATATTTTCAAATATCTAGAAGAATGGATTTTGAATGTTCTTGATACAAAGGAATAATAAATGTTTGAGGTAATAGATATGCTAATTACCCTGATTTGATATCATTATACATTGTATATATATATGAAAATACCCTACTGTACTGATATGTATGTACAATTATGATGTGTCAATTAAAAATAATAAAAGCAAAAAAGAAAACCACCAATGAGATAGCATTATATACCTATTAATATGGCCAAAGCCCAGGACACTGACAACACTAAATTCTGATGAGGATTTGGAGCAATGGGAACCCTCGTTTATTGTTGGTGGAAATGCAAAATGGTAAAGCCACTTTGGAGGAAGTTTGATAATTTCTTATAAAACTAAACATCGTCTTTCCATATCATCCAGAAATCACACTCATTGGTATCTACCCAAAGAAATTAAAAACTCATGTCCTCACAAACCTGTACATATACATTTATATCAGCTTTATTTACAATTGCCAACACTTAGAAACAACCAAGACGCCCGTCAGTAGGTGAACAAACAGACCATGTTTACCTGTTTATTAATCATCCACGGTGCTTCACACTAAGGATACAACAGTGAACAAGGTTCCTACTCTTGCAAAGCTTCCATTTTTACAGGGAAATTTTGTTTTTAAATAAACAAATAAATAAATATATTAGGACAGGAGAGGTGTGGGGTGGGTTGGGGGGGGTCTTGTCTTCCCTTGTCTGCTTTAGCTCAGGTATTTATGTCCCCATGTAGTCCAGGCAAACGGTTCATTCTCTGCCCTAGGAGGTAAATGTTGACGTTTCTAAGCCAATCATGGTTATTCCAAGCCCTTCGTGTTGAGTCATCCAGGCCTGGGCATGAGACACAACCCTATTCAACGAGACGTGCGAGAAAGCCTGCAGGGCACCCTTCTGGAAGTGTTTTTTCCTTCCTAATAAAACAACATACACAGGTTTAAATGCCCCTTCTTCTTGATGTGATTGTTGCCATAAACACTGATGATGCTTGTAACTGCAGGTGACAAGACTGTGTCCAGCCATGTGCCAAGGATAAAGGAGCACAGAGATGAACAGAGCCAAGTCCTGGATGACACTTCTGGGCTGGGACTCCCTTGTCATTTAATTAATTAAGTCACTCTTAGTTAGCTTGGAAGCCTTCAAACAGGCAAGACCTCAAGGGAGCTGCTGTCAGAGTTAGGCTGAGACCTGAAAGATGAGACGAAGGCAGCAGTTGAAGAAGAAACGGACAGCATTCCAGAGGGAGGGAAAGGCACAGATAAAGACCTGATAGCTAGAAAGGACAGGGTCACCAGATGCTAAATAGTAGCATGCTAAACACGCGCATGGATTGTTTCTATCGGAGGTATTCCCAGCTTTTTCCTATCTCTGTGTTTCATTTTCTAAGATCCTCTCTCTAATACTTAACCTATATGTGCTTTTGGAAGCTATCTTAAATAATATTAGGAAGATGAATATGAAAAAGTATAAAAAGAAATCCCCCAAATTCTGTGACTATGCCAACTTAAATAGCATGTCCTATTATTTCTACTATATTTTCCAGAACTGGAATCCCAGTGTTTTTTTTTTTTTTAGGAAAATATAATCACTAAAATCATTATTCATCTCAGACACCAAGCCCAATATTCAGGATCTATCTGACCCCCTGGGTCATAGTGCCATAGATAGAAGCCATATTTTCTTCTGAGAATCTAATTTAGGCCATTGCAAAAGATAAATGAAATCAGAGATTTCAACTATGCTCTCAGTTTTGACCACCTTGAGTGAGCTATTATATAATTTTCCCTATTATTTATTTTTATAGTGCCCGCTGGGTCGGCTGAGTGTGTGCAAAAACACCTTCCAGGCAGGCAGTAAATGTGCTTGCATAATCCCATTATTAGCTGCTGACATGTTCTGATACCTACCAAGCTTCAAAACTGACGACTTGTTTATGGCTTGTGACATTAAAGCATGCAGGGGCTTTAATAGTAAAACAAGCACAGTGTTCCTTGAACTTTAACCTTTCAAGGTTTAAACAGTTCCCTGATTTGATCCAAGACCACTATATTAAAAAATATCAGAAAAAAATACCATGTGCAATCAGTTTCAACATGATGGATTCTCTAGCAAGACCCATGGTTTTAAGATGTGACGTGTATTCTGTGGTTTTCTTTGTTTTTACTTCCTTTCCTCTTCTTTCCTTTGTACTTGAGTAATTCCAGGAAAGGTGCTTTTGACATTAGCCTATAGTGACTCAAGCTTTCTAAAGTTTATTATAAATTCAATAACAATTCTACAGTCACATTGTGGGTATCTTACTTATGCATTTCAGCTGAAGAATTACACAAAGTAAGTATTTCCACCCTGTATGGCAGCAAAAACTTGACAAAGCACTGTTTAAATCGGGTTTGATAGAAAAAAGAGTTATAAACACATTAGAACAGTTTTAAACAAACTATTCCAAAATGTACGGAAGCCATATAAGTGCTAAATTATAGCACTGCACTCCATATTCTGCAGCTAAGAGCCTGTGAGTCTCACCATTAAAAATCCTATTTTCAGTTCTTTATAGCACTTGTATAAAAATTCCATCTGAACCAAGATTAAGGATATAAGGCCTCAGTGAAAGAAAAAGATATTGTGGTTTGTTTAAAGCTTTCAAAATTTTTTTACAGCTCTTCAGTTAGTATACACCAATAGTCTACAGATTAGATTCACTTTGGTTTTGTCTTTTTATTTGTGACAGTATAAAAAAGTTATGTTTTGTGATGTGAATTGACAAGACCCTAAATAATGATAAAGTATTTTATTTCTGTCGTATCATTAATATCTTTTACTTTTTATTGCAAATCACTAATTATGAATTAGTTTGACGGTGATTAAACGTGGGCATTGCTTTTAAAAATATCTTCCCTAGCAATTCAGGATATTTACTGCATATACATTTCGGTAAATGGATAATGGGTAATGCGCACAGTAGAGGTATTTTCCTGCTTTTTCCCTAGTCAAATAATAAAAATCTCCAATCATTCATGTTTGCGCCAAATGGCAGAGCTCTTAAAAGCCTATTGGTTATGACTGCACTTAGGTTTTTAATTTATCTGTATCATCCATAACATTATTCCTTTACTCATAAAGGAATTGGAAATTAAAAGACTTTGGATAACATCTATGTTTGAGATGTTAACACTGATGGGTCCCTTGTTCCCTGCAGTTCTATGTGAATAGTCACTTCATATATGATAGGGTTCTGGTCTTAGTGTTCATTGGTGCCCATTGGATTTTGAAACTTTTTATTTTATTTTATCATGGTAAGAATATTCAACATGAAATCTACTCTCAAAAAATTTTTAAGTGTACAATTCATTATTGTTGACTGTAGATTCACTGTTGTACAGAAGATCTCTAGAGCTTACTCATCTTATTTAAATGAAACTTTATGCCATTGATTAGTAACCCCCAGTTGTGCCTCCTGTAGCCCCTGGAAACCACTATGCCACTTTTTGATTCTATGAATTTGACTATTTTCTATACCTCATATAAATGGAATCATGCAGTACTTATCTACCTGTAACTGGCTTACTTCATAAGCATCATGTCCTCAAGTTTTATCCATATCGTTGAATAGTATTTCATTGTAAATTCATACCACATTTTCTTCGTTCATTCATCTGTCTATGGGCACGTAGATTGTTTCCACAACTTGATCATTATGAATAGTGATAAATAGTGCTAATATGTCTTCTAGATCCTGATTTCATTTCTTTTGGATAAATATCCACATGTGGGATTACTGGGACATACGGTAGTTCTATTTTTAATTTTTTGATGAACCTCCATTGTGTTTTCCAAAGCAGCTGCAACTGTTTTACATTTTCACCAACAGCATACAGTTTCAGTATCTCTACATCCTTGTCAACACCTGCCATCATCATCATCATCTTCTTCTCCTCATCCTCCTCCTCCTCCTCCTTCGAATAGCCATCCTATAATAAAAAGTGTAAAGTGATACCTCATTGTGGTTTTGATTTGAATTTCCCTTATGACTAGTGACATTGAGAACTTTTTCACATACCTGCTGGCCATTTGTATGTTTTCTTTGGAGAAATGTATAGTCAATTAGCCCATTTCTAGTTCCTTAGCTCATTTTTTGTATCAGTTTATTAGCTCTTTTGCTATTGAGATGTAGGACTTCCTTATATATTTTGAAGAATAACCCCTCATCATCTATATCATTTGCAAATATTTCCTCCCATTTCGTATGTTGCCTTTTCACCCCATTGATTGTTTCATTTGCTGAGCAAAAGCTTTATATTTAGTGTATTCTACTCATTTTTTTTTTTGATTTTTGTTGCCTGTGCTTTGATAATGGCATTTCTTTTCTGTCACTAATTTGAATCAATTATTACTTTGATTATTATTATTATGATGCGTTAAACTTGTGCATACTGTATTGTGCTAGCTTAATATCTTTATTGTGTCACAATTAATAGATTTCTAGTAAATTACTTTTTATTATTGTTTCCTTTAAACATTTTTATTTCAATAAATAAATTTAGGGGGTACAAGTGGTTTTGTATTACATGGATGAGTTGTATAGTGGTGAAGTCAGAGCTTTAAGTCACCCAAATAGTATACATTGTACCTGATAGGTAGTTTTTGATTCCTCACTCTCCCCACTTCCAGGTCTCCCAAGTTCCTTATACCACTCTGTGTGATCATGTATACCCATTGTTCAGCTTCCACTTATATGTGAGCATATGTGGTATTTGTTTTTCCTTTCCTGAGATACTTCATTCAGAATTATGGCTTCCAGTTCCTTCCAAGTTGCTGCAAAAGACATTAATTCATTCTGTTTTATGGATGAGTAGTACACCATGGTGTGTGTGTGTGTGTGTGTGTGTGTGTGTGTGTGAGTGTGTATGTGTGTGTGTGTATTTTTTAACCATGGCTTTGGGTTTGTTCTTTTTCTAGTTCCTTGAGGTGTAATATTAGGTTGTTAGTTTGTGATCCTTCTGGTTTTTTTGATATTGGCATTTAGTTCATTCTGTGATCTTTCCTTTGGCACTGCTTTTGCTGTATCCCAGAGATTTTGGTAGCTGGTGTTGTCATGGCCATTCAATTCAAAGAATTTTTTTATTTCTATCTTGATTTCATCATTGACCCAAAGATTCTTCAGCAGCAGGTTGTTTAATTTTCACATATTTGTAGAGTTTTGAGAGTTCCTCTTGGAATTGATTTCTAGTTTTATTCCACTGTGATCAGAGAAGATAGATGGTATGACTTCAGTTTTTTACAATTTTCTGAGATTTGTTTTGTGGTCTAACATATGGTATATCTTGGAAAATGTTCCATGTGCTAATGAGAAAAATGTATATTCTGCAGTTTGGGGGTAGACTGTTCTGCAAATGTCTGTTAGGTCCATTTGTTCTAGGGCCACATTTAAGTCCAGTGTTTCTTTGTTGATTTTCTGCTTCAGTGATCTGTCTAGTTCTGTCAGTGGAGTGTCAAAGTCCCCCACTATTATTATGTTGCTATTTATCTCATTTCTTAGGTCCAGTAATACTTGTTTTATGAATCTAGGGAGCTCCAGTGCTAGGTGCATATATATTTAGGATTGCTATAACTTCTTGTTGAATTGAACCTTTTATCATTATATAAAAGCATCTTTTTCTTTTTTATTATTGTTTATTTAAAGCCTGACATAAGAATAGCTACTCCCACTCACTTTTGGTTTCCATTTGCATGGAATATTTTTTTCAACCTTTTACCTTGAGTCTATGAGATTTTTTATGATCAAATGGGTTTCTTGGAGACAGGAGATATATTTGGGTTGTGTTTTTTTTTTTATCAATTCTGTCAATCTATATCTTTTAAGTGGGACATGAATATAGTTTACATTCAATATTAATATTGAGAAGTGAAGTACTGTTCCAGTCTTCATGTTGATTTCTACCCGGTTGCTTTGTATTCTCCCTTGAGTTACTGTTTTATAAGAGCAATGAGTCTTTATTTTCGAATATTTTTACACTTATAAAGATCAACCATTCTTTTTGGTGTTTAGAGTACTTTTGAGCATCCCTTGTAGGGCAGGTCTAGTAGTGACAAATTCCTTTAATGTTTGCTTGTCTGGGAAAGATTTCTTTTTAAAATCCCTTTTTATTTTTATTTTTTAATTTTGATAGATTTAGCTATTAAAAGTTGAATTTCATAACATGTATTTATTGTACAGTGGTGGAGCATGGGTTTTTAGTGTACTCATCACCCGAATAGCATATATTGTAACCCACTGGTAATTAAAAATAGTGGAGGGGCAGGAAAAAAGTCATGATGGACCGTTCCCAGGGGGAAGAGGCAGGATTAAAGTTTCCTGATGATCCACAAATCTTCTAGAATGTCTTCCTGCCAGAGCAGTGCAGAAGGGCAATGAAAACAAAGCAGGCCTCAGGGGCAGTTCAGGCAACTAGGAGCAGCACCAGATTGTCTTGAGTCCAGGAATAAGGGTCCTAGGCTTTCAGGAAAGCCCAGATGACCCTTGAGAACCCCAGGTATGCATGGAAGAGGACTGCAATATTCTTATATCTGGCCAGGAACTCACTTTCTACACCAAGTTTGGCCCTGGGTCAGAGGCTGTGAACATCCCCTCCCAGGTGAGTAAGATGGTGTTTGTTGTTGCCAAAAACCAAATGTTAATGCTTTTGATGTAGAACATGAGTTGTGGCCAACAACTGGATTTTCCCTGACCTTACACCCCTACCCTGACCCATGGATGATTTTAATTTCTTTCATGGAATGATCACCACCTCTATATGAGATTAGAAAGAGACTCTGTTGATAATATGTGGGCAGTCCAGTTTCCATTCCTGGGAAGTGTCAACCTTTAAGAGATACGTTACTTTGCTTCTCACACAAAATTGCCTAAGGCACAGGTTCTCTTGCCAAAAGTCTGGATGCTGCTTGATAGCTGCTTGAGCAACCAGAATAGTAGATATAGTTGCATAGACTGGACAAAGGAATCAGGATGGGTCCTGATGAGTCAGCTGATTCTTCTGTGAGCAGGGACTGTAGGGGCTACAGGGAGACCAGGAGAGCAAGACAGACTCTGTCCTTGCCCTCAAAGACAGGAAACAAAACAGAAACTTCAATATTGTGTAATAAAGTCTGCATTCAAGCATCATAAGAGTTCCATAGAAGATCAAAACAAGGACACTTAACATAGTCCATGGAGGTGGGCAGGTGGAAGGGAACAGAATGTTTGCAGAAGTCATTCTGGAGGAAGAGATTTTTAGGTGAAGATTGGAAGAACCCCCCATCCACTTTAAAACCTACCAACCAAAACAAATTAGAAATAAATTTTCACTTCTATTCTAACCACACCATGAATTATTTCCCTGGTTACTACTTTAATTAATTAGTGCCCTAAATTGTTCTCTACTTGTTTTCCGGGTAAAAATGTTGTTTGCATGATTAATTGATATCTCTGTGAGGGCAGTCACAGTCCTGGTCATCTTTTATACTCCCCAGTGTTTAGCAACGCTGAAAATGGAGAATTTTAATTAATAAGCTCTCATTACATGAATGATTAAATCATATTTTTTTTTAAAAAAAGCATTTGCTAATATTTTGTAAATGTCAGCTACTCTACTCTGTCATCCTGAGACCAGAGAATCTCTTGAAATGGATGTAACTTATATACTGCTTTTTAGGCCTATTTATCATTTTTATGTTTTCTTTAAAAACATTTGAATTATTTATATAATAGTAGACATATAACTCTAAATCATCACCCAGACCTACCAGAAATATTCTTTTGCATACAGGATATTTTTAGAAAGCTGGATTTTTTACAGGCTGTTGTTAAACAGTCACTGTGTCAATGAGAATTTCATGATTCATATTAAAATAGTAAAACACACAGCCTTGGTTCACACATACCCAACAGGACTGTTGTCTTGTGTTTTTATACAAACCGCCACTGAACACAACTCTCTTTGAACTCCCTTTTCTTTCCAAACTAGCAAATATTTTTCAATGGAAGATGTTAGTCAATAGTGTAGACTAATGAGAGTCTATGCTAAAAACGGCCAAATCAATATAAACAAAATTTATTTAGTAGCAGAAAATTACTTCCATGCAATTATCTTGTACACTGTGTTTTAACATTAACAGGAAGTTTTACAATTACAAACACCTGTTGACAGATTTCTAACTCTGTCAGTGAAAGCAGATGCTGCTAATTTAATGTTCTATTCTTTCGTTTTTGTAGTTTTCCTTAATTATGACTGTTTAAAAGCATGGTCTTAAAAATGCAGACCCATATGAGGAAGTATATTGTCTGAAAATAATATAAATGAAATATAAAATAAAAAAGGTAATTAGAATTATTTGGTAAACAGAATTGTTTGTCATTTCTTCCTAGAAAATTATTTTTGTGATGATATGAGCAAGAGGTAAAATAACACATTTTTAATATGAGGAAAAATATTTTCTTTTGAGCTTACAAAGATGACTGAAAACCCTTCTTATATTTCATTTGAGTATTTACAATGTGTATAATATTTATACTGACAAATATATTTGTAACATATATTTCCCATAACCTCCAGACTATGTTATCTGACTCACTGGGAAATGGCACAAATATGGACAATTATCCTGCTTATCTCAAAACTGTGTGAACTTAGAAAAGCATGGATAAGTTATTTAACTTCTCTCTGCCTTTGTATCTTATCTATAAAGTGGGAACAACACTTGGGCCACCTGGGCTGGGGCTGGGAACCACATTTCCACTGAGCCGGTTTCTCCCTGTTAAGCATTGCCAATAGTAGACGCTAGAGGGAGACTGCAAAGCCAGAGGAGGAAGTAGGGACCTACTCCTTCCTGTTTGCTTGCTGCTACTTCCCCTGGAGAGCCTGTTTCCTTCCTGTTCCTGTGTACCTAATCTCGGCCTTGCTTCTTCACCCTGGCAGCAGCAATTCATTCCTATAGCAGCAACTGAATCCAATATGGAATTTTTCTAATATTTGCAGGATCAGCTTCCTCACAGCCCTCTCCATCAGTAGACACTAGAACCAACAATACCTGACCTCAAAGCTCATAAATTTTGTGGGACTCCACCTATCTTATAATATATATCAGCATCAGCCCAGCAGTGACTTCTCCTCAGAGGGCTGAGTGTCAGCCCCGTAAGTCTGTCCTCCAACCTTCTAATTTTAATAGCTCTAAACTCATTACAAAAGGTAAAAATGGCTTTCTTAAATTACTACCTGAGATAGCTCAGTTTTCTCTGTTGGCTTTTTCAGTTATTTAGTACACAATTTGTTATAGCTGGTTAAAAGTTCTTTAAATCAAATTTTCTCCATGAAAACAACTGGTGTGACTTCTGTCTCCCAAGTAGACCCTGACTGATATAACACTAATATCTACATCACATCCCTGCTGTAAAGATGACATTTACTCCTTTACTATTGAGTATCTGAATACTATGGTAGGGCATCTTCCTTGTGTCAGGTACTGTCTCAGGCAGTGGACACAGAATGGTTATCAAGACACAAGAGATTATGCTCTGGAATCAACTTTGTCATGGCCACCATATAGAGCCCTGAAATTTAGAGAACCTTTTAGTTCTAAATATTGTGACAACACTTATAGTCAAGCCTACTGAAAATAAAGTATATTATACATGGTAGCATGGCCAAGAATTCAAGAACACATCCTCTGAGGTTTTGGAGAGAGAGAGATATAAGTGGAAGAATTCCCTAACAAGTATTTGCTGCTACAAAATGCTGCTATGAATTAACTTTCCATTCCAGGGCAGTGAAATTCTCTCCTTTATTTGCAGAGGCTGCCCCTGGCTTTTAGCTTAGCTCATTGAAATGACACAAGGAAGGAGACAAATCGGAAGGAGTTCCAAGGAGTTAAAAAATAAAAAAAGATTCAGAGCAATGGAAGGGCAGAGTAATGAGGCAAGATTGCAACAACTCAATGTATTTTTATCTAGTATTCAACTAAGTGCAATTGTGACATCTAAAAATAAGTGATGCAGAAAAAGAAAAAAATAATTATAGGGAAGATAATATATAATAATTAACTACTGAAAAGGACTATGCTTTAAATAATGGGATACAAGTAAAGCAGGAATAACTTGAGCTGATTACAGAGACTCAATTTCTCACATTGAGGTGAGAGGAGCATTATTATTTAAAATTCACAGCTCTTAAAAAAAGAACAGACAAAACATGTAATTATTATCTGCCAATGGTGTAAAGTAAAATGATACAGTGGTGTTTGTCCATTTTTAATTTACAAAGTTCTACAAGTTTCTCAAGTTATCCAACCTATACATTTCTGTTTAATTAAAGTACTGAAAAAGTTCTTGTAAATCATGGAAATGTTTGTTATGTTCCTTTTTTTAAAGGACACTAATAAGTATCTCTCTCTCTCTCTCACACACACACACACACACACACACAAAGCAATTGCAAAAAATTAAAATTAGGAGCCTCTATTAGAGGTACTGCTTTTGCTATTTAATTATCATGTAACAAACAAACCTCAAAGAAATACAAACATATTGTAGGTATGAAATGTAATCTCTGGTTTTAAAAAGCAGATCTTACTGTGTTAGGAAAGTCAACTTGACTATGCTCACAATCAAATAACCAAAGCCAATAGATCATTTTGTGGTAAGTAGCTCATAAATGATCAACATTACAAGTGATCAGAAAAAGCATTTTTCCCTGATATTCTCAATCTCAGCTATAAATTTATTCTAAAATATTTCTTGTTCCTATTTGTTCAATCCCTCTTTTGTTTTTAGGGTCTATATCTAAGTTAATCATTCTGTTGGTCCTCACTATAGACATTGATTGCCTTTACATATGAAATAACCTTTAGAAAGATGTCTTCAGAGTTCCCTGTCATGTTCAGCATAGGAGGTCATCTTTGTTATCAAGAGAAAGATGTCCACTTTTGGTTCCCGTTAAATACCAAGTATCCCAAGTCGCTGTATTTGATTGACAACACAATTTCTCAGAGGTTTTGGAGCATATTTGCTTTTTTTTTTTTTCTCCTTGTATCTCAGCCATATTTTGTCTATTCTTTGAAAGGTTCTGGATTGGAGGTTGTATATCTTCCTTGATAACTAAAAGGTGAATAAGAAACTTTTCAGAAATATAGTAAAATATAATTATGATGCTACTCTTTGATGTTTAAGTTTTACACTTATATTTTTAAGTAAAACTTGTCTGTATAACTTATAAAGTAGTTGAGAAAATATTTTTATAAACAGAATAATCATGTAGATCAAAAATTAAACAAGACTCTGGAATTGTATCGGAATGGCTCATCATCTAAAATTTTCTCAGAGGTTTTTAGAATAACTTATGTAAGGCCATTTTAGTCTTGTTAGAAGCCTTTCAGGTGATTGGTGGCTTTCTGGTCCAGCTTTAGCTGAGCTAGAGCCATAAAGCCTTTAATTTCATGAAATATGAAAGCCTGTGTCCTAAGTGGCGACTTCTTTTTGGCCTAAGGGTAATTTGGATCCTGTGGTTGAGTCAATTGCTCTTGTTGATCAAGCTAATGTCACTTTTGATGCTCACTGTTCCATATGAATCTCTGCTGAAGCTCAGTACAGCACCGAGATCCATAGATGGAATCACATCATCACAAAGTTATAGAAGCAGAGGGGAACTCAGTAAGCTAACTTGTTCACTTTATGGGAGGAAATGAAGGCTGGAGTTCTTTAAATTAATTACTAAAGTCCTACAGCTTGTTATAAATATGAATAATAACCATAATAATAGCAGTGTATATTGACTATTTGAAACACATCAGTCACTCACTTAAGGGTTGCCTGTATATCATAAGATTTAATCCTCATATTAGCTGTGCAGAATAGTCATTATTATCATTTTCATTTTATAGAAAAGAAAACTGAGGCAAGGATGAATGGTGCAATTCATTTTGGGTCTCACACCCAGAACATGGAAAGATTGGAACTGAGATGTCTGGGTCTTGTAGATTATGCTGTTAAGCACTGTACATAATATACTTATTCATGACTGATTCAGCAAGTAACAGCTGGGAGCAGCACAGGGCATAGTGTCAGGGACTGAAAAGTGAGTACTCTCTGTCTTTATTCTCCTGAAGGTCACAATTTAACATGGGGGTTGGCAAATTTTTTCTGTCAAGGCCCAGCTAGTAAATTTTTAGGGTTTTGTGGGCCAATACAATCCCTGTGGCAACTACTCATGTTGCCATTGTGCCATGAAGTCAGTCAGAGTCAATGTGTAAGTTAATGGAGATGCCTGTGTTCTAATAAAACTTTATTTACAAGAACAGGCTAAGGGCTGATTTAGCTTGCCAACCCCTGATCAGATAGAACAATTAATTATATAAGTATAATTTATATAATTGTGTCATAAGTTCTAAGAGTGGGATATATAAACCACTGCAGGATCACAGAGGGAGGGATGGTTTATCCTGCCTGAGATATGCAGGAAAAGTGACATTTGAGCAATACATTGAAGAGTTAGTAAAATAACATTAAGAAGGAAAGGACATTCTAGACAGAAGTGCCAGCATGAGCAGGCAAAATCACGGAGGCATGGTGTTTGGGAAACAGCAGGTTACTTAGCAAGATAAAGTATAGGTATGTGCTGAGGAATAACGGAAGAAAAAGACAAGAGAGGAAGGTGGGGTAAGGGGGGCAGTTGATGATAGGCCTTCAACAGTCCTAAGAAATCTGATTTTAGGTGGTAAAAATCAGAAGACATTAAAAACTCTTCAAAAAAGAAAGCACTATTAGACTTAACTTTTTAAAAAAGTAATAATTTCTCCTGGATTTTCTTCAAAGGGAAAAATGTAATAGAACATATTTTGGAAGTACCTTCTTTGTACCCAAGTTTGAAAATACAGTTTAACATCAATAAATACACTGTGGAAAGAAACAATGAAAAATTAAAAGAATAATGTTGGCTTTTGTGCCTTGTGATAATATTATTCCCTTTTTTTTACAATGCCCTAAAGCTACATTTTTACTTTAATTATTCTGCACTCTTGGATGCTTATATAGTTTTTATGTTGTTCATGAATAAGAAATTTGTATAATGTTTTGCCTCTGTTCTAGTCCAAATAAAATTGTTTAATAGAAATTTATATTTACAAGAAGTCTATCATGTGACACCATTTAAAAGTACATTTTATACCCCAGTATGGTCATCCGGGAAGAAGATGTGGAACATTGTGCTTATGTCTTGTTCTGGCTCCCCCGTAAATGCAGTTTGAAATAGAACTCTGGTGGATGTCGGATGTTGACAGAAAAGCAATGGCCTCGAATCAGGACATGTGACACTTCTTCAGACCCTGCCAACCAATTAGCTGCTTCACCTTGAATTTACTAATTTTCAACCCCCCAAAATAGACATGTTATAACAATGCCTCAGAGTATTTGAAAAAGTAAAAATAGCTTTTTTTCAGTATAACTTGCATATCCAATCATAGTTTTATGGCTTCAAATTTTTAATTTTCCAATGACACAAACATTTCCAAATGGAAACTTCAGAATTAAAATACGAATCTTTTGTGAACTGGTGCTCTAATAATTGGAAAAGATGAATGCCTTCTGAAATAAACTTGTGAAATTGTCAATAGAACCTAGAATGGCATCATCTTGGATCCCCCATAATTTCAAAAGAACTAACAAAATCACAGTGGGAGATTTTCTTTGTAACCGTTTGGTTAAACTAATTGCTTCTTCATATCATAAGCTGTGGTTTAAGTTTTCTCCAACTTAAGCCCGGTAACTCTCTTGGGTGCCTAAGTCTTGGCATTGACTCAGACAGCACTGCTTAGAAATTAACAATGCGATGTTAACTAGATACAACCGTTTCACAATAGGATTCCCAACTTGAACCATAAACAACTTGCTAATTGTTCTGCAAAGATCCCTCATGTCTCCCAGAACAGGTTTGGTGATTTGAGGAAAAATTCTTTCTTAGTCTGTTAAAAAGGTGAATTACATTGATAAATTTGTTTTAATGTTAAATCAACCTTGCATCCTAGGGATAAACTCTACTTTTCATGATGCATTATTTTTTTTGATATATTCCTAGATTCAAATTGCTAATATTTTATCAAGGATTTATGCAGATATGTTTGTAAAAGATAGTCATCTGTATTTTTTTTTTTGTAATATCTTTGATATCAGGGCACTGCTGGTCTCATGAATCAAGTCCTCTATTTCTGAAAGAGAATTTGTATGATTGGCATTATTTCTTGCTTAAGTGTTTAGTAGGATTTTACCAGTGAGACTGTTTGGGCTTACAGTGCACATGTATGTACATACATGTATATATTTGAAAGTCTTCGGTAATAAATTCAATTTATTTAATACATGTGTGCATGTGTGTGTATCTGTGTATGTTCATAATTTCTGTTTCATTTTGGATCAGTTGGATTAGTTCTGGCTTTTATAAATGTGTTGATTTAAACTAGGTTTCCAGATTTATTGGCATTAAAATGTTCATGACTGTTTTTATTATCTTTTTATTTTCTGTAGCAATATCTCTTCTTTCCCCCTGACATTGATAGTCTGTGTTTTTTTCTCTTGTGTGCAACCCCTTTTAAATGTGTTTCCAAGAGAAAATTAAGGCCCAAGTTCTCCACTGGATGTAATGAATTAGTTTATTATCTATGTGTTGGAATGACAACTGCTATGAAGCATCTTCGGAGCAATTTAGTATATTGTTCCTCCTTTCATTCCCTGTAGCATTTAATTCTCTCATGGAACTTTGGTTAGTTAAGGTTCATTTAGAAGTTACAACTTTCCCCTTAACTCATCACAGTGTGCTCTTCATATAAAATGCAAAGACATTATAACAGTAGAGTTTCACTTATATTTTGTCATTTGTGCTATTGTCACATATATCACTCCAAATGCATTATCATCTCAAAAGGTGGCATTATTTTGTTTAAACATTTATGTTTCTCTTGAAAAAGTAAGAGAATAAAAATTTTTATATTTGCCCATATTTATAATTTCTGGTACTTTTCATTCTTTTCTGGAGTTATTAGCTAATGTTTGTTATACGTTTCTTTTACCCAGAAGAATGATGGTATTTCTTACAGAGCTGATCTAACTGCAACAATTTCTTTCAGCTTTTATTTATCTGGAAATGTCTTTATTTCACCTTGATTTTTGAAGGAGATCTGTGGAATATATAAAATGTAGATTGGCTGTTATTTACTTTAAGCACTTTAAAAATGTCACATTGCCTTCTGGCTTTTTTGATGAGAAGTCAGTCATCATTTGTAGTTTTGTTCTCTTCATGTAATGTGTCATTTTCTTTCACTGTTTCTAGAGATTTCCTCTTCATCCTGGTTTTTAGTAGTTTGACTATAATGTGCTTAGCTGAGTTTCTTTGCATTCAGCCTCTCTGGTGTTTGCTCAGCATAATGGATTTATACTCCTGTGTTTTACAAATGTACAGTCATTACTTCCTCAAATAATTTTTGTCATATTTTTCCCTCCCTCTGTGGTGCTCAAATTAGACACATGTTATATTTCTTCATGTGTCCTATGAGTCACTTAGATGCCGTTCATTTCTTTAAGCCTCCTTCCTTCTCTTCTTCAAAGTGGATAATTCCTATGTTAGATCTCCAAATTCGCTCACCCATTCTTCTGCCTTCAATCCGCTAAGTCCATCAAATTAAAATTTTTACCTCACGTACTTTACTTTTCAGTTCTAGAATTACTATTTGATTCTAATTACAGTTTGTAATTCTTGGCTTAAATTCTTCTACTCTCTCATGACATGGCCATGAGTTTCTTAAGTCCATGAAAATATGCCTATAATACATAAAATTCTGGTTTGCTAAACCGTGTGAGTCATCTTGGGATGGGTCTCTATGTACCATTTTTTTTTCTCTTGATTTAGGCTATTTTCCTATTTTTTCCACATGCCTAGTATTTCTTTTTTGTTATATCTACAACACTGTGGATATGTTATAAAGGCTCTGAAGTTTATCATCTCCTCTTGAAGCGTGAATTTTTGTTTTAGCAAGTGGTTAACTTGACTGGCTTCAGATTTCAAACTCTGTCTCCTTGAAATGAATGGCAGCTACAACCTCTGCTCCATTTTTTTAGCTGTTGTTTTTCAGTGGCAACTTTGACATCTTCCCTGTTCATGTAAAGTTCAGTGGTCAGCCAGGGATTTAGTGGTTTCACACCAATTTGGGGGGGCTTCCCCTTCTGTGTTTTCTTTTGACTGGGTTTTCTCATCTTGCATTCTAGCTGCTCAGGAAACCCTACCTCCATTTTTTTTTTCTTTCTGACTTTATAAACCAATAAGACTGTGGTTTTCTGCTTGAAGCCTGGGTCCCATGTAAAACATAATAGGTACAGCAAATCATACCCAGGGCATTTCTGTTCCTTCAGACATCATTTACCCTTCAATTTCTCACTGCTTTTGTTCATTTTGTAGTGAATTCTAACATTACTTTCATACATCAGTTCTGAGCTACAATTGCTATCCGCTAGGGGGTTAGTCTGATAAAAGCTACTTCGCCATTATTAGAAGTCATTCATATACTTTTTATTCTCAATTCTTGTGTGAAGAAGTTGAAAGATTATATACCCCATTTTCATGACCAACAACATAATTCCTTGAACATGGAGTTATTCATGACTCCAATTCAGAGGGTATTTGTCGAATGAATTTAGGTCTTCCTCCATAATTTTTTTTTCAATTTTTCTGATTAAAAAAATGAAGAGGAGCATTTCTACTATAAGCTCCATTATACTCCTTAATCTTTAGTCTACCCCATTTCTCTTGTCTGCATTATTTTTTTATATACATATATATATTGTGCGGAGTGCGAGAAAATTGTCCGCATTATTTTAACAACCTCCCACCTTGTCATTCTTCCTTTTAGTTCTCCAATGTGTCTTTCACAATGACTAATTTATCTCTTCAGAATCCACAAAGGTAATGACTTCCAATTTCACCCTCAGTAATAAAATCTTTGGTAGCTATCATTGCCAGGGTAAGAAACCTGGTTTTTAAAGGTAGCAAGTCATTTATTACCTCCCAAATTCTGATTCCAAATTAACTTTTCATTCTTTCGTGCTCATACAACCCAAATTCAAGCCACATCATTCCACTCCATTCAGTAGATCCTGTGTCCTCCCCACTCTGTATCTTCCCTCATTATTTTCCACTTGCCAAGCGTGTTACTCTTTTCCAGTTAAAAATAACATCTCTCCTGTAAAGCCTTAGAATTCATTACGCTGGGGACTGAATAGCACGTGTGAGCCATGATTATGTTCCTTTATCGTATTCTTCCTCTGTCTTGAATTTCAGCAAAATTATCCTCCCACCTTTATAAACATTTAGTAGCGACAAAGTATGTTTTATTAATTTCTGTTGCAAGTGTAGAGCCAAACGTATAGCCCCGGCAGTTCCCTGATGCAACTTCAAAGCAGCGCTGTACATGTAATTGTACCCCAGATGGTGCCATCCATAGAGCAAATGTAAATATTCCTTCCCACTCCAAGTTGGAGAACTCAGCTGGCCCTTCATGCTGCACGCTCAGCAACTGCCTGCAGAATATAATTACAACCACTTAAACCATATTTTAATACAGTTGAAAGGGACGTGGTGACCTCCTTCCATGTACCTCATTTATCACATTCTCAGGTCCTACATGTCTAATAGAGACTCTGTGAATTATGACTGCGCTCTTCCCGTGGTTTATCAAGTGCACAGATCAAAATAGGAAGGTTCAAACAGCAAAGTTTCACTAGTGGTCTATGTTATGTTCACACCAAGCATCAGTTTTGCAAAAGGAGGATCTATGTTTCCTGCCTGGATTTTGTCCTGCCTAGACGCCCAGTTTGGCATATTTTCCCAGCTATGAAAGATAGAGATAAAATAATCTAGTGTTGAAATGCGTTGATTTATTTTATTTTTCAGCTTTATTGAGGTATAATTGACAAATAGAAACTGTATGTATTCAAGGTGCACAATGCGATTTTTTTTTTTTTTATGGACCTCCTTGCTGTGTCATCTGATACCACTGACCAGCCCCTATGTGTCTTCCCTCAGGAGCAGGACCCAAAGCTTTCCTGGTTCTCTTCTCCCTCCTCCAACTCTT
>CAUYRT010026086.1:0-44491 GCA_963574885.1 Lepilemur ruficaudatus | reverse complement strand
GCAACCTCAAACTCCTGGGCTCAAGCGATCCTCCTGCCTCAGCCTCCCAAGTAGCTGGGACTACAGGCATGCGCCACCATGCCTGGCTAATTTTTTCTACATATTTTTAGCTGGCCAATTAATTTCTTTTTCTATTTATAGTAGAGACGGAGTCTTGCTCTTGCTCAGGCTGGTCTCGAACTCCTGACCTTGAGCGATCCACCCGTCTCAGCCTCCCAGAGTGCTAGGATTACAGGCGTGAGCCACCGCGCCCAGCCAGAAATCATTAATTTTAATATACCATTTTACACTTCTTTATATTCTATTTCATTTGCCAAAGGCCATTCTGAAATTAGTACTGATGACAGTTAATTACATACTACAACAAAAAGTACTTCCTAAGAACCTAGGCAGTAATCGCAATCCGCCTGACTAAACTCTATTTTGTTATTCTAAGGTAGTGAGTCTTAACTGGATTTTATGTATCTCTTTGAGAATCAGATGACATTTCTGAGCTCCATCTTAAGAAAAAAAGCACACACATACCTAACATATATGTTTGTAAACATACAAACATACTTGCGGGTACACACACACACACATTTGCCACTGAGGAACATCTAGGTTGTTTAGATTTGAATCTTGGCTTGACAATTTATGATGTATTACTGCTTCACTCTGCCTCAGCTTCCTCATCTACGGAATGGGGAGATTACCAGTTCTTACCTCACTGGTTTGTTCTGAGCATTACCTGAGTTACTGTGACTGAAGGGCCCCGGAGGGCTCGCTATCTGGCATGCAGTGCTCCAGATACCTCAACTCTGATGACAGCGATCATCTGAGGAAATTCACAGGCCGGCCCTCTGAGGCCCATTCATGGACCTCCCAGTCCCCAGTGACCCCAGGTACAGAAACCCAAAAGTTAAGATAGGCATCACAGGTGCTGCCCAAACCCATGCAAAATTATTCTAGAATAAATCTAGGCTGAAAGGTTAAAAAGGAAGGTATTTTGTCACTCTATTTACTTAGAATTTTGTCACAACTTTTTGATTTGCTCTAGTTATAATTTGAGGCCAGGCACAGTGGCTCACCCTTGTAATCCTAGCACTTTGGGAGGCCAAGATGGGATAATAACTTGAGGCCATGAGTTCGAGACCAGCCTGGGCAATGAACGTAGGGAGACAATTGTCTCTACACAAAATAAAAAAATTAGCTGGGTGTGGTGGTGGCGCATGCCTGTAGTTCCAGCTACCTGGGAAGCTGAGGCAGGAGGATTACTTGAGCCCAGGAATTTGAGGTTACAGTGAGCCATGATGGCCACTGCACTCTAGCTCTACCAACAGAGACTGTGTCTCAAAAAAAGGTGGGGGGGTGTGTGGAAATTTGGATCATCTAGCCTGGCTGAACATCAGTTAAGAACAATGGAACAAAACAAAGTATATTTTCCTTATTTACAAGCAGTTATCTCAATGGCTCTTCTCTCAGAGGTCTAGCATTTTACTGCTCCAGGATTTATCTTCAAAAATAATTTTAGTATGATCAGGCTGGGCACAGAGGCTCACGCCTGTAATCCTAGCGCTCTGGGAGCCTGAGGCGGGAGGATCCTTTGAGCTCAGGAGTTTGAGACCAGCCTGAGCAAGAGTGAGACCGTGTTTCTACTAAAAATAGAAAGAAATTAATCGGCCAACTAAAAATATATATAGAAAAAAGTAGCCGGGTATGGTGGCACATGCCTGTAGTCCCAGCTACTCAGGAGGCTGAAGCAGGATTGCTTGAGCCTAGGAGTTTGAGGTTGCTGTGAGCTAGGCTGACGCCACGGCACTCTAGCCCAGCAACAGAAAAAAAAAAAAAAAAAGAAAAGAAAAAAGAAAAAAATAATTTTAGTATGATCAATTCTGGTCTACCTTAAGGTTTATGAATGCAAGTCTAACATTTATTACTGCCATATACAATCCTTAAATAATATTCTAGGTAAGACATGACAGTTAGTAGTCACCTCTTTTATAAAATTAAGTAAAGGAGGTCAGAGAGAACAAGAAATTTGTCCCAAATTATTAAATAAGCAACACATAATTCTGGTCAGCTCTCAGATCATCTGGCCCCTGTGGTTTCTTTGCACTCCTGTTTTTCTAATCACAATGGCAGATTAACTCTAGCTGAAGACAATTTGTGGACACTTTATGATAACCAAATTTTTGGTATTATAATCTTTTACATACCCGGAGAATCCACTTTCCTAAAAAAACAATGCCCTGTTCTGAATGTGATCTCACAAATAAAAGATGAAAATTTCTTCTAAAATAATGCCAGCATTTACATGTTCAGTCTTACCTCATTATTACAAGAAAAGAGGAAATTTTGGCTTTCCGGGGTAGCGGGATGACACTCTCTTGCAAAAATTTCTTCCTGTTCATTCTGTACGGAGAGTGCCAAGCCTCTGGCGGGTGCTGGTCTGACGAGGGGAAGCAGGCAGTGTGGGTCAGGGAAGGCCACTTGGGCAGCAGGGGCCCTGGAAGCTTCGCCAGTCTCTGACAGAGGGTCTACAGAACATCTCTCCACACGAGGGGAATCCTCCGGCTCGTTGAGCTCACAGAAGTCGAACGTGCTGTTTATGGACACATACTTTGCAGGGTTGCTGTGTTCTACCACTTTTCGGGATGATCGCATGACTTTGTTCTGATTGCTGTAAAACAGAGCTACCCACATATGAAGTAAAAGCTTCACCTCTTCCACACTGTCAGGCAAACTGGTATTCCAGGGCCTGAGATTTCACAGAAAGAACACAAAGACATTATTGAAAATGGTTATTTTTATCTGTTATAAGCAAGTGCCTACATTATTAACCTTAGTTTGTGTGTTCTTTTTTTTTTTTTTTTTTTTTTGAGACAGAGTCTCACTCTGTTGCCTGGGCTGTAGAGTGCCGTGGCATCGGCCTAACTCACAGCAACCTCAAACTCCTGGGCTCAAGTGATCCTTCTGCCTCAGCCTCCCAAGTAGCTGGGCCTACAGGCATGCGCCACCATGCCCGGCTAATTTTTTACATATATTTTTAGTTGTCCAATTAATTTCTTTCTATTTATAGTAGAGACAGGGTCTCGCTCTGGCTCAGGCTGGTCTTGAACTCCTGACCTTGAGCTATCCACCCGCCTCGGCCTCGGTGCTAGGATTACAGGCGTGAGCCACCGCGCCCGGCCGGTTCTAAACACTTTAAATGAACTGATTCACTTAATCCTCACAGCAACCTTAGAAAATACTATTATCCCCACTTTACAGCTGAATCAGGTGAGGCCCAGAGAGGTCACGAAGAGGAAATGGTGGCTCCATGAGAGAAATAATGAGCCTGGCACTGGAGCTGATGGCATCAGCTAGCATCCTGCATGCCTTTTGCTAAACACCTACAATGTACCTGGCCCTGAATCAGGCCCTTATCTGTTCTAAGAGATGTAGAAACGGGCTCAGGCGGTGGCAGAGCTAGAATTTGAATCCAGATTTGTTTCCCCCACTCTACCCCAGGCTGGGAGGGGTGGCCCTCCCCGGAGGAGCTCAGGGCTTTGGCTCTCAGAGCTGCCTGGGGAGGGTTAGCTGACATGAGCCACATGGGGATTGTTCCTGTTAAATGAATTTTCTAGATAACCCACTTGGGCCTAAGTGCTCCCTGGCACATGTGAGTCACTTTAGCCCTCCTTGGCCACCTCTTAAAAGCCAGCACCAATCCCAGGCTCTGAGGGTAGAGGGACTGAGCCTTGTGCATGGCTCCTCCGATCACACTGTCTGCCAAGCCTGTCTCGATTGGAGTCCCACCAGGGCTGTGTATCTGGGCAAAGGCATGCCTCTCTGGGCCTCAGTTTTCTCATCTGTGAGTTAGGAAGATAGGCCTAATGGCCTTTGCGGCCCCTTCTTTTTCATTTTTTAAATCATGTTAAATCACAAAATTAAATTTACCATCTTAACCATTTTTAAATGTACAGTTCAGTAGTGCTAAGTGCATTTAGGTTGTTCTGAAACAAATCCCCAGAACATTTTTTTTCTTTCTTTTTCTTTTTTAGTGAGACAGAGTCTTACTTTGTCCCCCTGGGTAGAGTGCAGTGGTGTCATCGTAGCTCACAGCAACCTCAAACTCCTGGGCTCAAGTGATCCTCCTGCCTCAGCCTCCCAAGTAGCTGGGACTACAGGTGTGCACCACAATGCCCAGCTAATTTTTCTATTTTTAGTAAAGACAGGATCTCTCTCTTGCTCAGACTGGTCTTGAACTCCGGAGCTCCAGCAATTCTCCAGCCTGCGCCCGGCCTCTTTTCTCTCTTTTTCAGATAATGTCTTGCTCTGTCTCCCAGGCTATAGTGCAGTGGCACGATCATAGCTCACTGTAACCTCAAACGCTGGGGCTCAAGTGATCCTCCAGCCTCAGCTTTCCTGTAGCTGGGGCTACAGGCATGCGCTACTGCACCCAGCTAATTTTTAATTTTTTTTCAGAGATGGGGTCTCGGTATGTTGCCCAGGCTGGTCTTGAATTCTTGGCCTCAAGCCATCATCCTCCCTCAGGCTCCCAAAAGTACTGGGATTGCAGGCACTAGCCACCACACCTGGCTCAGAACTTTTTCATTTTACAAAACTGACACACTGTACCCATTAAACAACTCCCTATTTCCCCTTTTCCGCAGCCCATAAAATCACCATTCTATAGGTCACTAAATATGAAATGTCTGATTTCAAATCAAAGGTGTACTTTATTATATCTCAAATAAGCAGCGGTACAATTAATCAAAGTATGCACCTAAACTATAGACGGTTTTGCCATCTTGATAGTAGCTTGTTTATGCCAGCAGCGAAGAAGCCTGGAGAGCAAGGGGTGATGAAATCGTGAAAGGCATTTTCCACAGCTTGTTGAGAACTGAATATTTTTCCTTGTAAGAAGTGGTCCTAAGGCCGGGCATGGTGGCTCACGCCTGTAATCTCAGCACTCTGGGAGGCTGAGGTGGGAGGATGGCTCAAGGTCAGGAGTTTGAGACCAGCCTGAGCAAGAGTGAGACCCTGCCTCTACTAAAAATAGAAAGAAATTAGCCAGACAACTAAAAATATATATAGAAAAAATTAGCCGGACATGGTGGCACATGCCTGTAGTCCCAGCTGCCCAGGAGGCTGAGGCAGAAGGATTGCTTGAGCCCGGGAGTTTGAGGTTGCTGTGAGCTAAGCTGATGGCACGGCACTCTACAGCCCGGGCATCAGAGTGAGACTCTGTCTTAAAAAAAAATTAAAAAAGAAGTGGTCCTAAGCCTGGAAAAGTGGTGGTCAGTTAGCACAAGGTCTGGTGAATACGGCGGATGATGGAGAGTTTCCAAGTCCAGCCTCTGTAGCTTGAGCAGAGTTGTTTGTGTGACACGTGGTCGAGTGTTATCATGCAAGAGGATTGATTGGCCTGTCTCTATTGACTTATTTGGGCTGCCTAATCACAAGCATCCTCATCATCTCATCCAATTGGGTGCAGTAAACATCTGCTGTAATCAATTGACCAGTTTTCATGAAGCTGTAGCGGATAATACCAGCGCTGGCCCATCAAACAGAAATCATTAGCTTTTTTTTTTTGATGAATGTTCGGTTTGGGACTGTGTTTTGACACTTCATCTTTGTCCAGCCATTGTGCCCAATACCTGTGATTGTCAAAAAGAATCCATTTTTCATCACATGTAACAATACAGTGTGGAAATGGTTCACCTTTATGTCGTGGTAGCAACGAAAGGCAGGCTTTGAGACAATTTCTCTTCTGACAATTTTGCTTGTTTAATTCATGCAGAACCCATCTATCCAGCTTCTTTACCTTGCTGATTTGTTTCAAATGGTCCAGTATTGTTGGAATAACAACACCAAACCTTGCTGCTAATAATAATTCACACGTAGGTTGAGATGGATTCGCTTCCACTACAGCTTTCAGCCCATCATTATCCACCTTGGTCTCCAGTCGCCCACATGGCTCATGTTCAAGATTAAAATCACCAGAACAGAACGTCTCAAACCATCAAAGTACTGTGCGCTCATTAGCCACATCCCTCCCCAACACTTTGTTGATATTTTGAGCTATCTGCGTGTGCTGCATTGGTTCCACAACAGAACTCACATTTGAAAATAACATGAATTTTTGACTTATCTATCCGTGGTTTCCCAAAAATTGCTATAAAAATTTTGAAAGATAATCACAAGCCAAAATGTGCCCTTGAAAGACTGAGAATGTAGCTTCGCAATAAAAATAAGGAGGTGTCAAAGTGAAATGTCAGAGATTTCAGCTGTAAAGCTAAGTGCTTAAGGAAATCGGACATTTCATACTTAATAACCTGCTGGTTCTACAAATCTGAGTACTCTAGGTACCTCATATAAGAAGAATCATACAGCATTTATCCTTATGTGACTGGCTTCACGTAACATGATGTCCTCAATGTTTGTCCATGTGACAGGATTTCCTGCCTTTTAAGGCTGAATAATATTCCATTGTGTGTATATACCCTATTTTACTTATCCATTCATCTGTGGACACTTGGGTTGCTTCTACCTTTGACTATTGTGAATAATGCTGCTATGAATATGGGTGTACAAGTATCTCTTTGAGACTCTGCCTTCAGTTCTTTTGGGTATATACCCAGAAGTGGAATCGCTGGATCATATGGTAGTTCTATTTTTATTTTTTTAGGAACTTCCATACTGTATTACACAGTGACTGCACCATTTCACATTCATACCAACGGTGCACAAAGTTTCCACTCCTTGCCAACACTCATTTCCTTTTTTATAGTAGCCATTCAAACAGGTGTGAGGTGATAGCACAGAGTGGTTTTGATTTGCATCTTCTGACGACCAGTGATATTGAGCATCTTTTCATGTTTGTTGGCCATTTGCATGTAGCCCCTTTCTCCTAAGGGGTGCTCTCAGGAGCTCTGCCGTGCCACCAGTGTGATGGCTTCGGGGAGGATTTTTGGTGGCCAGTAGGGCTGTGGTCCCTGCCCTAACTGGCCACAAACAGCTCTTGCATAATTCTGTGGCCCCCACTTCTTCGGACCCCTCCCTGCTCAGAAGAGTTGTGTCTGGGGCCTAATAACCACGCCCATGGTGTGTGAGCTTTAGCGCAAAGCTGAATCCTGAAGCTCTGGCCTGAGTCCGCTCTGCGTGTCTGCCGCAGAATAAATAACTGGGCTTTGCGACTGCTCTTTCTGGTAGGCTCAGAGCTATTTCTTAAATTCACCCCACGAGGCCACTGCACTGCACAAACATCACTTGGCTCTAGGAGGTAGGTGGTGGCTTTGCAGGGGAGGGAGATTTCAATGTGTCCAACAAGAGGCCTGTGTGGCAGCTCGCAACAGAGAGAAACCTGGCAGGGCTGAGGCAGGGGCTGCACTCCCCTCAAACCTCAGGCTCCCCTCTCTAAAAATAAAAATAGTTCAGCTGGCCTGTTCTCCCTCCTCTCCCACCCCCCCAAGCCTTGGCAGTGCCCAATGACAGCTCTGGAATGTTGAGTGATGCCTTTCCCTTTCCAAGTGGTCTGAGAGGCCTCGGCTGCCCTGGCTTGGGGGTTTGGGGACAATTGAGTCCCCGGTTCCCCTAGCCCCTCTGACTCCCTGAAAGTTGTAAGACCGACTGAGTTGAAGCCCAGAGAGGAAGAGTAACCTAGGGAAGGCCCCGAAGCCTGCGGAGAAATAAATACTGAGGGGAGCTGTTCACCTGGGCTGTGGGAAGGAAACACTCACAGTCAGGCTTTACAGGAACACAGAACCTGGGTGGCAGAAGGGCCTCACCATCTCTCTCTCCACACTGAAATGAAGTGGCTGGAGGGGGTGGCATGGCCCAAGCCCTGTCCCTGCTCTACATCCTTGGGGACCCATTCCCCCTCTTCCCTGGGGCAGCTGGAGCAGGTGGAGGTTCTAACCTATCCAACCCCCAACCAGCTGGCCACATGGGCTGAGACCAGATCAGAGCCTTGGGGAAAAAGCCCCTGGATGGCCCCTGGGCTGGCCACAGCTGACCACGGAGGGCTGCCAAAGATGCAGCAGGGCCACAACCCCTGTGAACAGGCTGCACTTTGGAGCAGACTCTTCTTCCAAGAGTCTGCCTTCTCCATCCCTGTGCTATGTGACGACATGGCGCAGGGGGCCCAGCCACGTTCCTCTACCCCCACACGTGCCAGCAGGGGATTCCAGGATCCAGTGGGTACCTCAGTGGAGAGGACTCAGGCAGCCCCCATCCATGGTGACATCAAGGACCCCTCTTGTCCTTTTGCAGACCCTGGTCCTCCTGTCACACAAATATTAGCTACAGTAGTTTGCTACAAATTGTTAGACCAAGACAAAATGTTAGCATATCAGCGATGTATACTTAGGGTTCTCTAAGTATTTCCCCAAACCAGCACATCAGCAACGCCTGGGAACTTGTTAGACATGTAGGCCCTTGACCCACACCAGACCTACCCAGTCACACTCTGGGGGTAGGGCTCAGTAGTCTGTTTCAGTAAGCCTTCCAGGTGGTTCTCAAGGATGTTCAAGTTTGACAACCACTGCTCTGGAGGTAACCTTAGCCTGATTTTTTTTTCTTTACTTTGTTTTTTTTTTTGAGACAGGGTCTCACTCTGTCACCCAGGCAGGAGTGCAGTGGTGTGAGCATAGCTCACTGTAGCCTCTAACTCCTGGCCTCAAGTGATCCTCCCACCTTGGCCTCCCAAAGTGCTAAGCTTATGGGCATGAGCCAGCGCGCCCCTTAGCCTGATTTTTATTCCTTGTTGGTTTGAACTCAACTTTTAGGAACGGGTATCTTTATCTCAAAGAAATACAGAGCAATTAGTTACCTACTGTAGCTAATATTTGGGGAGCTACCTATGCTCTCAAAGGACTTGAATTTATTTTAGTAAAAAAGGGGAGGGGGTAGATGCCTAATAATGCTATTGCTGTATCGAATGGTAATTTTATTTTTAGCTCTTTGAGTAATCTCCAAATTCTTTTCCACAAAGGTTGCACCAAAAGAGCATAAGACATTCTATTATAAAGACATCTGCACCCGAATGTTTATGGCAGCACAATTCACTATTGCTAGGTTGTAGAAACAACCCAAATGCCCGACAATTCATGAGTGGATTATTAAAATTTGGTATATGTTTACAATGGTATATTACTCTATTTTAAGAAACAACAGTGAGCTAGCAAAGCTTATATTATCCTGGATTAAGCTTAAGCCCATTATTCAAAGTGAGGTGACACAAGACCTGAAGAATGGGCCCGACTTGTACTCGCCATCAAATTGGTATTGACTGATTAACACTATGGTGCTCAAATGGTGGTAGTGTTCACTAGGGATTTGGGGGGTGGGGGGTAGACCCACATCTGAGAGATGTGGTGAGCACTGTGAAGGGGAAGGGCATGCTTGAAATGTATTTGGGGATGGGTATTAAGGGCCTCAATAGGGGGTAGGAAATCCTCTAAAACTGATTTATGTGAACAGCTGTACAACTTGGTAAATTTACTAATAACCATTTAATTGTACACTTAAAATTGAGTAAAGTCATGATATGTAAATTACACTTCAATAAAGAAAAAACAAAGAAGCAAAAATATTTAACGAGCTCAAAATCTGATTTAGAGAAGCAGAATCTTAATATTTAAATCATGAAATTAGGTAATCCATTGTTTTATGCTAACTTGTTAATATTGGTAAAGAACTGGGAATCAAGATGCTGTGTCATGATTATAAGTTTCTCAAAAGTTATTCAAGGTTTTGTACAATGGTGAAACTTTTGATACTACTACAACTAATATCCCATTTTTATGCAGTTGATTAGATTTTCATTTTTAGACTAGAGACTGATTTTATAGAACTGTTTTCTCTGAATTTAGAATAGAATAGAATAATCGCATTTCTAGAGAAGAAAGGATGTAATAAAAGATAATCATTATATTATGCTGTCATTTAATTTTTCATATAAGAAATTATACATTCACTTTTAAAACATTATTGCACAAAATTCAAGAGCTCTATTCTTTTAATATGTAATTTATGGTAACTTGCCCTACAAGGTTGGCTGTCTCAATTCTAGAAATATAAACTATTATGTCATACCCATGTCATTTTATATATTGTGTCATAAGACATTGGATTACATTATATCATATTGTATTGTATTTAAATAGAGTTCAGCAGTAAATAGTTGATTTTAAAAATTATTCTGAAATTTGTTAGTGGCTTAGATTATTCCTGAAAATTTATTTTTGAAGAAAAAGGGCATGTCATTTCTCTGCTGGATGCTCCATCAAGTCATGTTTACAGTAACCAGGAGATGAAATTTCCAAACAAACCCTGTGTTTACAGCACTTGGAGAGGCATGTGGCCTGCCATTCCAGTCTCTGACAAGCATGTGCCCCACCTGCTTTCTGGCTTTGGCTTAACAAGTTAGTTGGGCCACAGCACAAGTGTGAGAACATGAGAATGTGAGATGCCACAGGCCAGGTGACATGCCAGTGCTGAAAAGCTGGTACATGGCAGGGTATCATTGTGTACACAGAAAGGCCACATGCCACACAAAAATGTAGCAGCCACTTTTCCCAAATTAGATGAATAATTTTCCTTCCATTATGTTCTCACAAACATGTTGTAAAACAATGAGCCTTGAGCTACACTAAGTCCAAAAGTTCAGGGTTTCAAATGAGTGACAGTGAATATTCATGTTTATTTCAGAGTTGATTGACAGGTAGAGTTTTTTTTCAACCATGTGTATGCATGATTTGAGAAATACTATTTCAAGGCAACTGAAATCATTATCATAGGTAAGAGTATTCTGATGTGGTCAAATGCTGCAGAGCAGCAAATAATTTTTTTTGTCTAATGTAGTAGGAGAGAAGTTACTAGAAGTGATATCCTAGGATCTCATACAGTTCCTTCTAATTTTCTCTGAATTTCATACTTCTGTGTGCTAACACCAGGCCTACGTTGCTAATGCAACTTTAGTTGAATTCATTTCAAGTGTTAGCAGGAAAGAATAAAGAAAAAATAATTACATTTTAAAAAAATTTTTTGGGTCTAGTTTGTGTTACAGAATTCATAAACGTGCCATGTCAGGTATCCCACAGTGTTTTCTGAATTTTGATTCTACTGCTGAATAAGTATGTGAACATAAAAGTTGAATAAAATTTCTATACTGATATTTTCTTCATCTTAACTACAGAAGATTCAATCTAAGGCCAAAATACTTCTGAAATTTTTGAAATATTAGTAATGAGGATTACTTTCTTAATGAATCAATAGAAATCCTGAAAGAATATAAAGGACTTTTCTCCCTGTTATACAAATTTTAAACAAGGAGATAATTGTAGAATTTATGATAATTGGCATTTTTTTCTAGCATGATATACTTTGAAACCTACAGTTTTTAATTTTTTTTCATCTGTTTAACCATAAACCATGAGCTTTCATGGAGCAGAATCGATCTATTTATAACATTTTTCATGGATTTCACATAATGGTAGAAGAGAATCACAGAAAAATTTTAAGAAACCAAAAATTATATGAATATGTGGAAAGCTGTGTGATTTCAGGCTGTAATTTAGATTTACATCCTATAGTTCTTGGCTTTTACAACTGCTCCCTGGCTTTCCTAAAATAATTCACCAGGCTTCAGTGTGGGAGTGAGAGTATCCTGCAGGGCCATACTCTAGTTTTAGATTAATGGACTCCTGGTGTTGTTTGCTGCAGCCAAGTATTGTTCACCTTCACCAGGAAGAAAGCATCTTCATCGTTTATAGAAAAGAGAGACCACTGATACTGTACTCTGCTTTAATGTTATGTTGCCTAATAAAGGTATTTTGTGAAGTTTATTTATTCCTTTTCTGCTTTTTGGAGTAAATTATCCTTGTAAAAGGTTATGCTTCTCTAGAGAGCATTAGAAATAAAGTCCCAGTCCTTTTTACCCCATGTCTGGGGGCTTTCCAGCATCTTTTAAGCCTGGAGTTTTAAAAAGAATGTCATCCTTTGAAATAGTCTGCTGAAATAGAGATTTAAAACTCATGCACTGCTTCTTGATGAACATATGGACTGAGAAGATAGAGAGGGGAATCCTGGGGCCATGTGGAGACAGCTTCCCAGTAGAGCTTCAAGTGGATGTGTGGGTGGTGCCCTAAGAGACAAAACATAATTTTTAATACTGGATTGCTAAGTAGAACATTCAGTAGATCTTATACACTTTACATTTAAAAAACAGAAAATGTCAACACCGGATAGGTTGTTACTCATTGCAGCATGTGTATTTAAGTAGAGAATCTACAGACAAAAGGTACATTATACTTACTTGAAAATACTGAGTATTCATATTGACACTACATGAATTCTATACTTTCTAGAATTATGGCTATAATATACTTTACTAGTAATATGGAAGTCAAAATATTAAAGCAAATAAAAAATGCACAAATGAGTTTTCTTGTTTATGTGCATATAGATTTTCATAGTACTTACAGGTGACATTTTGTATTTCTGTGGTATCAGTTGTAATATCTCCTATTTCTTTTCTGATCTAGCTTATTTCGGTCCTTTTTCTTCTTTTCCTGGTAACATCTAGTTAGAGGTTGATCAATTTTGTTTATCTTTTCAAAGAACCAACTTTTTATTTCATTGATCCTTTTTGTTTTGTTTTCCATTTTGTTTAGTTCTGCTCTGACTTTAGTTATTTCTTTTATTCTGCTGGCTTTGGGCTTGTTTTGCTCTTCCTTTTCTAGTTCCTTGAGATGTGTCAAATTACTGGAAACACAAAACCTCCTAAGACTCCATCAGGAAGAAATAGAATTCCTGAACAGACAAATAATAAGTAGTGATATTCAAGTAATAACAAAAAATATCCAAAAAAATAAGCCCCAAGCTGGATGGATTCTGTGTAAAACAGCCAAGTTTTGATAGACCTACAAAGAGCTGGTTCCTATAATGCAGAAATTATTCCATAACATTGAGAAGAAGGGGATCCTCCTCAACTCATTCTAAGAAGCTGGTTTCACCTTGATACCAAGCCAGAAAAGGACACAACAAAGAAAGAAAACTACAGACCAATATCCATTATGAATATAGACACAAAAATCCTCAATAAAATACTAGCAAACTGAATTCAACAACACACCAAAAAAATAATCCACCATGACCAAGTGGGCTTCATCCCAGGGATTTAAGGACAGTTTAACATATGTAAATCTATAAATGTAATTCACCATATAAACAGAAGCAAAACCAAAGATCATATCATCTCACTGGATGTAGAAAAAGCATTCCACAAAATTCAGCACATTTTCATGATAAAAACCATCAACAAACTAGGGATAGAAGGAATATATCTCATAATTATAAAAGCCATATATAACAAACCCACAGCAAACATCATACTAAATAAGGGAAAGCTGGAAGCATCTCCACTAAGAACCAGAACAATACAAGAGTACTGTCATCATTTCTATTCAACATAGTGCTGGAAGTCCTAGCCAGAACAATCAGGTAAGAGAAAGAAATAAAAGGTATCCAAAATATGATCTTATATCTGGAAAACCCCAAACAGTCCACCAAGTGACTCCTAGAATTGATAAATAAATTCAGCAAAGTCTTCAGTTACAAAATCAATGTACACAAATCAGTAGCATTAATATACAAGAACAACAGTCAATCTGAGAATCAAATCAAAGACTCAATACTTTACACAATAGATACAAAGAAAATAAAATATCTATGAATATATTTAACCAAGTAAGTGAAAGATCTCTACAAAAAGAACTATGAATCACTGAGGAAAGAAATCGCAGATGACACAAGCAAATGGAAAAATATATCATGGTCATGTATCGGTAGAATCAACATTATTAAAAGGTCTGTACTATTCTAAAATTATTTACAGATTCAATGCAATCACCATCAAAATACCAATGTCATATTTCACAGAACTAGAAAACATAACTGTATGCTTCTTTGGAACCAGAAAAGAGCCTGAATACATAAAGCAATCTTAAGTAAAAAGAACACATCTGGAGGCATCACACTACCAGACTTCAAACTATATTACAAGGCTGTAGTAACTAAATCAGCATGATATTGGCACAAAAATAGAGATATAGACCAATGGAACAGTACAGAGAACCCAAATATAAAACCATCTACATACAGCCAACTGATCTTTGACAAGCAGATAAAAACATA
The DNA here is from genome assembly GCA_963574885.1 of Lepilemur ruficaudatus. Lineage (NCBI taxonomy): Eukaryota > Metazoa > Chordata > Mammalia > Primates > Lepilemuridae > Lepilemur > Lepilemur ruficaudatus. The sequence continues at coordinate 30,328 of CAUYRT010026086.1, read as the reverse complement.
CCTTGGAGGAAAGAATCTCTATTCAATAAATTGCACTGTGACAACTGGATAGCCACATGCCAAAGACTGAAATAGTTTCCACATTTCTCACCACACACAAAAATTAATTCAAGATACAAAAGACTTAAATGTAATACATGAAACCATAAGAATTCCAGAAGAAAATATAGGAAAAGCTCATCTAGGTATCAGCCTAGGCAAAGAATTTATGACTAAGACACCAAGGGCAATTATAGCAACAACAAAAATAAATAAATAAACAAATAATTGAGACTTGATTAAATAAAAAACTTCTGCACAGGTATGCAAATAATTATCTGAGCAAATAGACAACCTACAGAATGGGAGAAAATATTTGCAAGCTATACATCCAATACAAGGCTAATAACCTGAATCTAGAAAGAGCTCAAGAAATCAGCAAGAAAAAAATCAAACAGCCACATTAAAATATGGACAAAAGACATGAGCAGCTTTTCAAAAGAAGATAGATTGCTAATAAACATATGAAAAAATGCTCAATGTCACTAATGATCAAGTAAATGCAAATTAAAACCACAGTGAGATATCCCCTTTATTTGTGTTTGAACATCTTTTAAAAATGTCTAAAACCAATAGATGCTGGAGAGGATGCAGAGAGAAAGGAATGCTTACCTACTATTGAGGGATCTGGAAATTAGTACAACCTCTATAGAAAATAGTAGGATGATTCCTCAAAGAACTAAAAGTAGACCTATCATTTAATCCAGCAATCCCAGTACTGCATACTTACTCAAAGAAAAAGAAGTATTTTTATCAAAAAGATACTTGCACTCAAATGTTTATTGCAGCACAATTCACAATTGCAAAGATTTGGAATCAACCCAAGTGCCCATCAATTCATGAGTGGATTAACAAAATGTGGTGTGTATATATATGATGGTATACATACATATATATATAATGGTGTGTGTATATATATGATGGAATATATATATACATACACATGATGGAATATATACACACAATGGAATACTACTTAGCTATAAAAAAGGATGAACTAATGGCTTTTGCAACAATTTGGATGGAACTGGAGACCATTATCCAAGTGAAGTATCTTAAAAATGGAAAAAGAAACACTACATATACTCGCTATTAAATTGGAACTAAGTGATGAGCACACATGTGCACAGAGGGGAGTAAAACTCAGTGGAAATCAAGCAGTGGGGTGGGTAGAGGAGGGGATAGGTGAAAATCTACCTAACAGGTACAATGAACACTATCTAGGTGACTGGCACACTTATAATCCTGACTCAAGTATTCCAAAATGATACATGTAACCAAAACCATTTGTGCCCCCTTAATATTTTGAAATAAAAATAAAAATAAACAGATCAATAAAATATTTTTTCTTGATATTTTCTTTCTTTCTCCTTTTGGTCTTCATTCTCTTTTCCCCATTCACATATTTCCTTATCCTTCCCTTGTACATGATAATAATCTCCTTTCTTCATATACTGTGCATATTTCCAGTATGTCATCAGAATGTCTTTCTGTTCTCTACTGACTTTTCCTTTTTTTCCTTTTAGATTATTCTCTCTGAGACCTGAGAAATGAGATGAAGGTAATGCTATCATAACTGAAAGACGGAGTGAGATTTAATGATTATATCCTTTTTCACATCTGCTTAAAGTGGAAGCAATGCTGATCCCATCCACTTGAGTCTGAATTGTTGATTGAATAGCAATTGTACCATTTTAACAATGGTACGCAGATCAGAATGGGGAATGCAGAGCAGCCTGCCATCACTGCCTATGACACATAGTAGGCCATTAATAAATATTTGATTAAGTTGATCAGAAAAAAATGTCATTGTGGAATGTGTCATGTTAGCTAGGAAATATTGCACTAGTGAGGAGAAGTAAACAAAAAGAGAATCAGTTCTCCATAAGGCTTGAAATTATGACAAAAAAAGAATTTTATGAATATAAATGGGCAGAAGAAGAGACTAATGTGTTGAATTAGTGAAAGCATACTATTTAACACAAAGGACAAGTTTACCCTAGTGGCCTCTAGAGGAAATGATGGTTGAAGCCATTTAAAAAAATGATCATTTGTTGGACCCTAATTTCAATTTTTCACATTTAAAAATGGAAAGAAATTTTTAGATGAAACCATAAATTTGTCATGTTAAAGTTTACTTCATTATAATATTTTCAGAGGTTTCATGATGAATTTAAAACAAACAGTGGGGCTTACAAGAAAATAAAATGTGTTTAGTTTTTGATAAGCCTGCCAAAATCATAGGGAAGCATAATAGCCACTCAGTGCCTTTTTTTCTGTTTTATGGGAAAATGTTTCCATACTGGCCTAACAAATACTATTGAAAATGTGTTAAACCTGACAAAAGTGTAGTTAAACATGAATCAGAAGGACACAATGCCTGAGAAATTAAGTGGGATAATATGTGTTAAGGAAAAAAATCAAGATTGATCCATGATAAGGAGGAAACTAAAACTAACATGAAATTTTAAAATCTCTGAATCTCATCATTGCATCAAAAATACTATAATCCTGGACTTGAATTTATCATTGCATTGTTTTAATTTCTGATTCTCAAAGTTTAAAAAATGGTTTGTTTATGTTCAAAGCACATGTAAGTAACACTTGAGAGACATTTGTAAAGCACCAAACACATTAGTAAATTTTCTGTATTTCGTTAAAAGACAGTTTAAACCTATTTTAGAGGACACCAAGATTAATGAAGATTTTTTCACATGAGCATATTCTTAGTTTAACCATATGATTTGCTAAGCCACACATGAAAATTTAGAAAGAGAAAGACCGGTAGTTTTCTTTGACCCGAAAGGAAGACCACACATATACTTTAGTGAATTGAAAACAGCTGTGAACAATCTTTGGAACAGGCGATCTTTTTGAAAGATTACATCTGTGCAGTCAGTTTGAATTTTGATACAATCGCCTTTAATGTATTTATATATAAATATAAAGATATGTTGAACTGCTTAAAAATTTTTTAGTAGTTCAGACATTGACTCCTTGAATTGTGTCCTCTTTTTTTTCTTTTTCTTGCATTCTAGTGGTTATACAATTTGGAAAAAAAATTATTGACCATGAAATTTGAAGGATTGATAGTACCTTTAAAATTATTCTAAACATTAGGAAATTTTAATTCTATTCTTGACTGTATGACTTCTAAACGATACCTTGCAAATGACTTAGTCCAGATATTTCTCAGTTTTCCTGTTTAGTGGAGTTAACCATACTTTCCATTTACTGGGATTTTTTGAGAAGGTATCAAAATAATATAAAGTCTTGAAAAGTTTTCTATATTTATATATCATTTTATAATTAGAGTCAATATTTTCTTTTGCCAATTTTCAGAACATGTTACATATCTGATTTTTGAAAAATTAATGTAATTTATTTCATTTTGGTTACATAAAATGGAATGAGTAGGCACTAAAGTGAACATACGTAAATGAAATAAATTTATCTTATCAAAGATTTTCATTTATTTCTATTTTTATAATGCCCTGACAAATGGCAACTCAGGACAGCATATGGTGATTCTGACCGCAATGTAATAGTCATAAGACATGCATTTGTAAGACTCCATATCAGACATTTTCTTTGAATCTAACCCTAAAGTGTAAAGCAATAACCTGGGCATAGTTATGAATATCTAAAAATGCTGGAGTGACTTTCAAAGAGTTTCCTGCTTCACCATCCTGTTTCCTTTAGAAAGAGCTAAAAAGGACTGAAGATATCAATTCAATAAATGTATTTTTTCCCAGGTATCAATTTTCTTGCAAGTAAATCTAGAAGTAGGAAAAATAATTTAGTTTAGGCATGAACATTCGCTGTAAGAACTTTAACCATGATGGAAAGTGAATGGAAAGGTTAAGTAGAAGACGTGCATCATTGCTGTAATTTGTAAACTGATGTGATAACCTCATGTTTAATATTTTATGGAGTAGAAGGTGAATGCTACAGGGAGAAATGTCACTTGGAGATAAGGGAAATCATATGCTAAGAATGTGTATAAATGTGACTGAGAATTAACTTGAGTGTTTCTTTATTAATTGATAGACTGGTGTTACATGACAATGAAATAATGAAGGTATCCTAGCAACCATATTTTCATAACAACTGTGGCCTGTCAGGCTGTGATGACTGTCAGCCACATTTTATTAATTCAAGAGGGTGAGCAAAGATAATTTCAATTAATAAAACCTCTCTGCAAACAAAATATGATGTAGATTTGCTCACACCTAACTGGAAGCTTTCTATTTATAGAAAATAGTATACATAGATGAATAAATCATTTTAAGTTTATAATATTCCAGTTCAGTTCAGAATAGTACTATGACATTCTACCATCTATTTAGTTGGTATACAATCTTGAGAAAAATCTAAGAAAAAAATCCACAAAGATCTATCAATATTATAAATATTTCTTTTAATATAAAATAGTGAAATAGGTAATTACATGTATGTTATTTCTCTTTTTATAAGCTTTATATATTCTAATAATACCAAAACAAAAACATTATATGATCTTGTTTTGATATTCTGAAAACTGGTTTATTCTCCTGCTTTTAAAAATGTTATTTTAAAAATTTTAATTGACAAAAACTGTATTAATTTAAACTATAATATGATGATCGGTTATGTGTATGCATTGTGTACTGATTCCACAAATTAACAAATCCATCATGACTCACAGTTACCATTTGTATATGTGTGTGTGTGTGAGAGAGTGTTTTCACATGAGATACAGACACTTAAAATCTACTTTCTTATCAAATTTCAAGTAAACAATACATTTTAAAATTATCTTCAATGAGATTCTTCTCTCCCACATCCTTAATTTATCAACATACTATTTCTTTATTGAGTTAAAATAGAATCAAGGAGTACCTATTAAGTACCTACTGTTTGTCTAAATGAAAGAGCAATATAACATGATTATAAAAAATACTTCTACTCAATTTCGAGGTCCACTATCTTCTCAATTTTCATCTCATCTGATTTAATATAAAAAGAATTTATCTATTCTAGTCTGGTCAGGAAAAGAGAGACATCTGTCTACTTGAATTAAGTAGAAAGAGATTTGATACAGGGAATTATTAGAAGAGTTGGATTTATTAATCCACGCATGAATTGATGGGCACTTGGGTTGATTCTACATCTCTGTGACTGAATTTTGCTGCAGTAAACATTTGAGTGCAAGCGTCTTTTTGATAAAATGGCTTTTTCCTTTGGGTAAATATCCAGTAGTGGGATTGCTGGATCGAATAGTAGGTCTACTTTTAGATTTTGGGGGAATCTCCATAGTATTTTCCATAGAGGTTGTACTAGTTTGCAGTCCCACCAACAGTGTGTAAGTGTTCCTTTCTCTTTGCGTCCACACCAACATCTGTTGTTTTGGGACTTTTTGATAAAAGCCATTCTCACTGGAGTTAAGTGGTATCTTATTGTGGTTTTGCTTTTCATTTCCCTGATAATTAGAGACTTTGAGCATTTTTTAATTTGTTTATTGGCCATTAATCTATTTTCTTTCAAAAAGCTGTCCATGTTTTGTGCCCACTTTTTAATGGGATTGTTTGGTTTTTTCTTGCTGATTTGCTTGAGTTCTTTGTAGACTCTGGTTATTAGCCCTTTATCAGACGTACAGCATGACTCCAACTGTACAAAAGCAATTCATATAACCAAAACATTTATACCCTGTAATATTCTGAAATTAAAAAAAGCAGCCACAGAAGTGAAAGTCAGTTAACTATTAATAAGCAGACTTAATCTTAAGCAATAACAGCTCTCATAGTGCATTTTAAAATTTGGATGTCAGGTGTTCTTCTGTTTTCTGTTTTGAGAAAAAATTTACTTTTAGCTACTATGGAATAAGCAACGAGTTGTGTAAATGAAAGAATTAGAACTTCCCAAGACTCTTGGTTATGATGATGCAAATAGACCTGTCTGGGAGCAGAGATGTGTCTGCCTTCTTTACAATTCTATGCCAGCCTTAGCACAGTGCGTTGTACATGTGAAGAAAACAGAAAATACATGCTGAATAATAAATACTAGTATTTAATTTGTTAAATTTAACTCACATATCTTAAATGGAACATCTTGATGTTCTTAATGGAACATCTTGATAAAGGAAGGAATTTCAAAACACAATCATTCTCAAATTCCTAATAATTGCTTGAATCTGGCCATTAAAGTTCATTATCTTTTCTATTTTTGAGTATTTTAAAATTCTTTCTACATAAATTTTCTTTTAAAATATTATCTTATCTCAGCTGATCTGATACTTGAATACTTAAAGATACTGAATCAATTACTCCATGACACACAGTTATTATGTCATTAAATATGAAATGTCCGATTTCAAATCAAAAGTGTAGTTTATTATATCTCAGACAAGAAGCAATACAATTAATCAAAGTGTGAACCTAAACTATCGACACAGTTTTGCCATCTTAACAGTGGCTTATGCCAGCAGCAAAGAAGCCTGGAGAGCAATTGGTGATGAAATCTCGAATGGCGTTTTCCACAGCTTGTTGAGAATGGAATATTTTTCCTTGCAAGGAGTGGTCCAAAACCTAGGAAAAGTGGTAGCAGTTGTTGCAAGTTCTGGTGAATACAATGGATGACAGAGGGTTTTCAAGTCCAGCCTCTGTAGTTTGAGCAGAATTGTTTGTATGACATGTGGTCGAGCTTTGTCTTCCAAGAGGATTGGCCTGTCTCTATTGACCAATCTTAGCTGCTTAATCTCAAGCATCCTCATCATTTTGTCCAGTTGGTTGCAGTAGACATCCTCTGTCACTGATTGACCAAGTTTCATGAAGCTGTAGTGAATAATACCAGTGATAGATCACCAGACACCATTAGCTTTTTTTGATGAATATTTGGTTTTGGACTGTGTTTCAGCACTTCATCTTTACCCAACCATTGTCCATAACACTTGAAATTGTTCAAAAGAATCCATTTTTCATCACACATAACAATACTGTGTAGAAATGGTTCACCTTTATGTTGTGACAGCAAAAAAGGCAAGCTTTGGAGATGATTTGTCTTCTGACACTTGTTTAATTCATACGGTACACATCTATCCAGCTTCTTTATCTTGCCACTTTGTTTCAAATGGTTCAATATTGTTGGAATAGTAACATCAAAACTTGCTGCTCATTCATGCAGAGGTTGAGATGGATTTGCTTCCACTACAGTTTTCAGCTCATCCTAGATAAGGTCTACCTTGGTCTCAGGTTACCCACATGGCTCATTTTCAAGATTAAAATCATCTGAATGGAACTTCTCCAAACCATGGACATACTATGTGTTCATTAGCCACATCCTTTCCAAACAATTCATTGATATTTCAAGCCGTCTGAACTGCATTGGTTTCATGATGGAACTGATATTTGAAAATAACTCAAATTTTTTATTTATACATGGTTTCACAAAAATTGCTCTAAAGAAAAAATTGAAAGATAATCACAAGCCAAACCTTGAAAGAATGAGGATGTACCTTCACAATAAAAATAAAACAAGAAGTGTCAAAGTGAAATGTCAGAGATATCAACTGTCAAATTTTGTACTTAAGGAAGTTGGACATTTCATACTTAGTAACCTTAGTATTTTATCACAGAGCTGTGATTTAAATCTGTGACTAAATCCTTCCAATCAGCAATAACAGTCTAAGCAAAGAAACGTGGTAAATTGCACTTCACTAAATGCAGGGAAAGCATTGTTAAATAGGAAATTTTTTGCAAGGATTGTTTAATTAATTAATTTTATTTAATATTTTTTATTTCAAATTATTAAAAGGGTACAAGTGCTCGAGCTACATGGATGAATTGTATCATGCTTAAGTCCGGGCTTTAGTGTACCAGTTTCAGAATAGTGTATACTGTACTCAATATGTTCCAGAATAGTGTACATTATACTCAATATGAAAATTTTTATCCCTCAGCCCCCTTCCACCTTTCCCTGTTCTTATCTTCCACTGTGCTTTATACCACTTTATGACCACGCATATCCATCATTATTACTGAGAATATGTGGTGTTTATTTTTCCATTCTTGAGATATATCATTTAGGATAATGTTATCCAGTTCCATCCAAGTTGATACAAATGACATTATTTCATTCCTTTTTATGGCTGAGTAGTACTCCACGGGGTGTGTGTGTGTGTGTGTGTGTGTGTGTGTGTGTGCGCGTGCACATACACCACATTTTGTTTATCTATTCATCAATTGATGGGCACTTAGATCAAAAATTGTGCTTCAGTAAACATTCTGGTAAGGTATCTTTTTGTTATAAAGACTTCTTTTCCTTTGGGTAGATACTCAGTCGCGGGACTGTTGGATTGAATGGTAGAACTATTTTTAGTTCTTTGAAAAATCTCCATACTGTTTTCCATAGAGGTTGTACTACTTTACATTTCCACCAACAATATATAACCATTCCCTTTCCACCACATCTGTACTAACACCCATTATTTTTTGATTTTTTACTAATGGCCATTCTGCTAGGGCTAAGGTGGTATCTCATTATGGTTTTAATTTCTGATGATTAGTGATGTTAAGCTTTTTTTCTTATACTTGTTGACCATTTCTCTATCTTCTTTTGAAAAAACTCTGTTCATATCTTTTGCCCACTTTTTAACAGGGTTGTTTGTTTTTTTTCTTGCTGATTTGTTTGAGTTCTTTGGAGATTCTGGATATTAGTCCTTTGTTGATGTATAGTTTGTGAATATTTTCTCCCATTATGTAGGTTTTCTGTTTACTCTGTGATTATTTGCCTTGCTGTGCAGGAACTTTTTAATTTAATTAAGTCTCATTTATTTACACTGTTGCTGTATTCGCCTTTGGGGTCGTACTAATAAATTCTTTGCCTAGGCCAATGTTTAGAAGAGTTTCTTTATGTTCTCTTCTAGAATTTTATGGTTTCAGGCCTCATATTTAAGTTTTTAATTCATCTTGAGTTAATTTTTGTATGTGGTGTGAGATAGGGATCTTGCTTCATTTATCTGCATAAAGCTATCCAATTATCCCAGCACCGTTTATTGAATAGGGTCTTTTCCCTAGTGTATTTTTTTGTTTGCTTTATCAAAAATAAGTTGGTTGTAGCTATTATGGTTTTATTTCTGCATTCTCTGTTTCATTGGGCTAGGCTACGTGTCTACTGTGGTGTTTTGGTTGCTACAGTTCATAGTATAATTTGAAGTCAGGTATTGTTATATCTCTTGATTTGTTCTTTTTGCTTAAGATTTCTTTGGCTATTCAGGCTCTTTTTTGGTTCCATACAAAGTTTAGGATTTTTTTTTCAGTTTTGTAAAATATGATGTTGCTATTTTAATGGGAATTGTGTTGAATCTAAACATCACTTTGGGTCATATGGACATTTTAACAATATTGATTTTCCAGTCCATAAGCATGGGATGTTTTTCTATTTGTTTGTGCCATCTATGATTTTTTTCATCAGTGTTTTGTAGTTCTCCTTGCAGAGATCTTTCACCACCTTGGTTAAATATATTCCCAGATATTTTATTTCTTTATAGCCATTGTGAATGGTATTGAGTTCTTGATTCGACTCTCAGGTTGACTCTTATTTGTATATAAAAATGCTACTTGGTTGTGTATATTGATTTTGTAACCTGAGACCTTGCCGAATTTATTTATCAATTCTAGGAGTCTTTTATTGTCAACAGGTAGGATAGTTTGACCTTTTTCCCTTTATTTCTTGCTCTTGCCTGATTGTTCTGGCTAGGACTTCCAGTACTATGTTGAATAGAAGTGATGATAGTGGGCACTCTTGTCTTAATACAGTTCTTAGGGGGAATGATTTCAACTTTTCTCCATTCAGTATGATGTTGGCTGTGCATTTGTCATACATGGCTTTTATTATATTGAGGTATGTTCCTTCCCTGCCTAGTTTGTTGAGGGTTTTTATCATGAAGGGGTGCTGGATTTTATCAAATGCTTTTTTTCCCATCTATTGAAATGATCATATGGTCTTTGTTTTTACTTCTGTTTTTGTGGTGAATCACATTTATTGATTTCTTGAGTTCCTGGGATGAAACCCTCTTGATCATGGTGGATGATCTCTTGGATGTTCTGGGGATACTTTAATACCAGTAAAAGTAGGAAATATATGCATCAAAGCTAACAACATGTGTATCTGTCTATGATATTAAGATGGGAAAATCATTTCTCCAACCAGACTCATGATGGGAAAATTTTTCCTTTTTATTTTTTTCCATTTTTAAAGTACTTTTGGGCTTTATTTTTTAATTTTGAGTTTTTGAAAATGCAATTATTATAAGATTCCTTATATTTATTCTGAATTATTTCATTCTTTCGTTTGGTATGACCAGAACCATTCAAGTTACTTTGTTATTATTTGAAAAAAATCTGAAAAAATTAAGATAATGTATGGTAGTAGTTTAAATATATTTTTTTGGAATGCTCATAAGAAATGTTTTTAAATTCTTGACCTGAAATTTATTATTTAGATATTCAATAATGAGCTCTGGGTTCAAAATATAGGCCTGTATGGTTCAACTATAGTCACAAATAATTTTCATAAATGTCACCAATCTATATATTAATCTTCTCCTAAGATTTCTAGAATGGCTCAGGAAATGAATACCATATGATACATAACTTATGCTGTCTTCTTCGACCTATTCAGCATGATTGTGGAGTGCTTCTGAGCAGAATAAATATTCAAGATATTCAGGATAGAGGTGACAGAACAGAGCAGAGGAAGAGGATGGAGTGGTCCATAGCCTGTGTGAATTGACCCTAAGTCTTTATAAGTTGTTTGAAAAATAAATAGGACAAAACTGTTTTGATTATCACATTTTCAAAGTAAAATTAAACATTTTCAAAATTAGTGTCACAGCTTCTCCTGAGAGGAAATTCTCAGGAGTTATGTTTTTTATCTAATAACAGTTGTGTTTTTTATCTAATAACAGCAAAACGGCTATTTAGCAAATAGACACAGAATATCTCCCAAATAGAAAAGAAATGCCCAGCAATAGTCACCAGTTTCTTACAGCTGAGTTGGGTTAGTACTATCCTGCCAATCCATAGAGACCTTTCATCCATTGCTCTCTCTCTCTGCAATGCTTAAACTACAAGGTCTAAGGACCAGAGTCTCTCTTCTGCAAACACTCTTCACCTTGTCTCCTCTTATTTTTTAAATACTCTTCTGGCAAAACCACAACCTTTATCATAATTGTCTTTCCCCCATTCTATGCCTGCACCCAGGTAGCTGAACGTTGCTGGAGAAAAATCTCACATCTACAAGGATTGGTCTCACTTCGGCAGAATGAATGACAATATTATCAAGCAGTACTAAGGCAACTCCAATATTCCACAGTAAATATTTTTTGTCACTCTTCTATACAACTTTTCCACATTTTCTCCTTCCTCAAACATCTGTGATAAACTCAGCTGATGAATTCACACTTCCTTAGTAAAAGATACAAGCAAATGAGAATTCTCTCATCTCGCACGCACAAAATTTATTTATTTTTGTTATGGTTTGTTTTTGTCTCTTACACCTGACACATTTTTTAATGAATCCATTGAGCTAAATTAAATTTAAAAGCTGATATTGTAATAGAACCATCCCAGCTCCTATTTAAGGCCAGTCATCACTCACCTACATAAAGACTTTGTTCTTGCTCTCTTTCGTGCATCATCAGTTTTTCCCTCTAAAATGGACCATTCCTATTAGCCTGCCAGAGTATTTCCCTTGCCAAAAATAAACAACTGAGAAAATAAGGAAAAGAAAAATTAATGAAATTGTTTGTTGGCTTCTTCAGCTCTTCAAGCCACTATTCTTTGTTTCTGCTCAGCTTTACAACAAAACTCCTTAAAAGAGTTGTTGATGTTAAGCGTGTCTATTTTCCCACTTCCATTCTCCCTTGAGCTCACTCAAAACTAGCGACTATGCCTATTTTTACACCAAAAAAGCACTAATTTCTGTCAATCACAATTTCCATTAGATATGGTCATGTTAAATACTTGAAATAAATTCTAGCATATATATTATTTTAACATATGTAGATACATGTAAAACATAGGTACTATTTTAATATCTGTGGATAAGGAAACTGAGGCTTAGGGTGCTTGCTCAAGGTTACACACTTCATGAATGACAGATCCAGAGTTCCCACCCAGGCAGTCTGACTCCAACTTCTGTATTCTTAACTATGCTAGTATAAATAGCTCCTCTGGGGGAAACTTCCTCCCTCTACACACATACGTTAGTTTGGGAGTACCTGTGGTAGGCTGCAATATAACTCAGTATGTTCCTTCACAGTATTTACATTATAGTTTGTACTCACATAGTTTTTGATATTTTAACAACATCTGCTTTTTCTACTAATCTATAAGCTCCTGAAGGCAGAAAGAAGGTTTTGTCTTTCTTTTGGTTATTGTTTTATCCCTCTAGTGTGAAACATATTTTGAAATAATAAAGGGGTGGATGAATGGATTGAAATGAATTTAAATGGCCTTTCTGGGGCAAATTTTAATACAAATTACGTATTTGCAATATGTCCCAATATTGCAGTCCAGCCAGAGTTTTGACAGATGGGTATACACCCATGTACTCGCCACACTATTCATGATTAGAACATTTCCATCACCTCAGTAATTCCTTCATGCTTCTTTCTAATCAATACTCCTCATCCTGCAACCACTGGTCTGAAGTGTTTCACCATCAATTAGTTTTTCTTTTTTAAAAATTCATAGAATTATCCAGGCATTTTCCCCTTAACATTTTGTCTGTGACATTTATCCATGTTGTTTTAAGTATCAGTAGTTTGACGTATTTTATTTCTTAGTAGTATACTATTGTATGAATAATTTGCATTTTGTTTATGTATTCATCAGCTGATGAATATTTGGTTATTTCCAGTTTTGACTGTTATGAATAAATCTGATATGAACATACCAATATTTCTCTTCACATACAACTTCATTTCTCCTGGGTTAATGCCTAGTAATAGAATTGCTGAGATACAGAGTCTGTATATTTAACTTTTTAAGAAACTATCAAACTTTTCCTGTGACATGTGATACATATGGTTGGTTGGTCCACATTTTCACCAGTATTCTGCCAGTCTTTTTGATTTTAGCCATTCTAAGTGGATATAAGGTGGTATCTCACTGTGATTTTTAATTTGAATTTCTCTAATGATTAATAGCTTTTCCTTGCTTATTGATTTTTTTGAAGTATCTTCTCAAATCTTTAAAAGTAATGACACTTCATTAGATCACCTACAAATTTGTGGTGAGGACAAAGAAGAGGTCCCAGGACAGATCCCTGGAGCATTTCAATATTAAGAGTAAAACATAGCATCTATGGACAAATGAATATGTTTAATTAGAATTTTAGATGTTTTTATAATCTGAAACATCTGTGAAGTCTTTTTAATTGTATTTCTTTACTGTTTTGTATACATTCTATCAGACCTTAATAAAAGTAACCTCAGATGCATATAGTGTTTTCTTTATGATTTTTGATGCTCAATAGAATGTTTGTGATAATCTAACTTTGTCTTGCCTCACTCCTGACAAACTGTGGTTCTTTTCTCAGAAATATTATGCCCAATATTAAATATGTAAAGCATTTCTAATGTTTAACCAAAGGTAAAATTTGTAACTACTAAGAAAAAGATGTTTTTCATCTTTATCCCTTTTACCCAAGTTGGTAATATTAAGAAATTAGAAGTATTAATTTATAAAATACCACATGACAAAATTATACCACTCAAAACTACAGGCCATTAATAGTTTGTATGATATTACTGAATTAAAAACACAACTGTTCAGAGATTAGCTTTCCAGAATTCTTAGGTTCCTGGAACAATTTCTTATTTAAAAGTACCAAAGCTAAACCATATTTTTTTTGCTGATAAAGAAATAACCAAGAGCAATGAACAAAGTTAGCCAAAAGGGGTGAAGCTTTCTTTTGTCAGTTCAAATGGTGGTATGAGAGAAAGTACTATGATGTCTTATAATAACTAAAGTAGTGATTCTTGATCTTTTTAGAACATGGTTCACATAGGGAATAATGCACACATAAGATATAGGAAGGCCACTGGGGGTACTTAGCACCTTACTAAATGTCAGGTATTATCCTAAGGGCCATATGGAAATTGACTCACATAATCCTCTTGACAGCCACAAGGGCCTTATGGATTTTATTTACAAGGGATACAAAAATTTGTCATTTTTCCAAGGTTACAAAAGTAATTAGTGATGAAGCTTCATACACAACTCTTTTACTCCAAGATTTGCTCTGAACCATTAAGTTGTAACTATTTGTTGAGGGAATAATTATACTAACATTTTATTTGTTAGATATATAGTTGAAGAGAGGACACCTCTCCTGGGTCAAAATTAAAATCTACCTGGGCTTCACAATTGTAGTATTTTAGGAATAGAAAGATGAATCACCACAATGGAAAGTGAGGCAGGAGAAGAATATGACAAGAAAATGCCACCAATGTTAAGCTCATTCCATCCATGAACATTGGATGCCTCCCACGTGTTAGACACTACAGTGGCTTTAACTAGATAAAATTGAATACAACATGGTCACCAATCACAAGGAGCTTACAGTTTAGCCCTTGAAGATATAGAATACAAACCATTATAGTTTAACAATATGGGAGATTATTCACTTTGCCTTTCTAGTGAGGTTACAAAATAAGAGAGAAAGGAAGAAGATATGGAAACCTATACAATGTCAAGTACAAATGCAGTGCATTGGACAGTGCTCCAGAATTCATTATTAAACAAATATTTTTGCACCTACTGTATGTCATTCATTCCACTAAGCTGTAGACATAATTCTCTCAAGTAATAAGGGAAAGAAAATAGTGACTCTCTTAAAGGAAGAAATAGGCATTCATGCACAGGAAGAATTCTGTAACATGTCAATTAATCAATGCAAAATATGACAAATTTGCCCTGTATATCATCAGAGTCACTGAACATTGTTTTTTAATTCTTTTGCAAATGCTGAATCACAATAAAGTGGTAGTATAACATCATATAGTCCATCTACCCAGATTGCTTGATTTTTTTTTTTCTGTTTTAAGAATTCTCAGTCAAATAATCCAAGTATGGCCTATTTCTAACACAATATTTACCAAAAAGACTAAGAATCTGTAGTCAAAGAAATAGTAGCAACAACTACTACTATTTCTTGAGGTATTTATTCTGTGCAGAGAATTATACTAAATATATTGTACACTGTGTATGCTTATAGAATAAACTTGTAAAAATTTGACTCATCTCTATGTATGGTCTATGCCTTGAAAAATTTTAGATGGACAAAACTCTGTTTTGAAAATATTTGCTATATTCTAGCTGGAACTTAGTGGGTTAACCCCAAGCCATCTGGAACATTCAGCTGTTCAGAATAACTCATTTTTAGGGAGTTCTGTATAGTTGAAGACTTACTGTATGTGTTTTCACATAATGTGAATAGAAATGTGACTATTTGTAACACTTAAACACTCACGATTTTCATAAATGAAAGAAAGTTGAGTATGAGATTCATCATGACTCAGTTTTTTTCTTCCCCCTTAGAATGGTGCTTACATCTTTTGGGGAGCTTTTGAATAGGCATTGCTGCAAAATGCAATAGGTGACAGCTAAACATACTCTTTAGCATTTGCAGAAGATGAATCATGTTCTTTCTCAGTCATTTGGCTTTTCAAGATCTCTGTTAAAGAAGAGATGCAAAAACTCTCTTGCACGTGACTCTTTCATCAGTCATCAAACTTGTGGCTTTTAGAACACATTGGTTTTGAGAAGCTTTTCATGAAGCACCTTGAAACAGCTTGCCATGGAAATGGAAAAAAAGGAAGGCAGATGCCTTTTAGTTAACATATCACAGGATGGGCTTTGTGCCCAAACTTGAGAATTCAGAATTCTCATTGACATGAAAAGTTTTCTTTTTTTTCATAAAGCTGCTGGATTAGTCCTGAGTTTTGAATAAAATTTTCACTCTTGTTCTTGCTCTCTCTCATTTTTTGGCACTTTTGTTTTGTCGGCATTTTCCTTATAAAATCTGGATATTTCTTTTTGTGTTGAATAATTATGTCTCTCTGGATGTTTCCAGAAAGGTTAGATCTAATGGGTTCCTAAGAAAACATATGCAATAGCAACTTTCTTATCAGACGTAAAGTGGTAGAAGACAGAGTTAGGACTGTCTTTCATCAAGGTAATATTTATAGCTAAGCAAGTCAACATTTCAGCTCTGCAAATCCTAAATTTGTTGCCAGACAGTATCTGGAGATTGTTTTGTGTGTTTTGATTAAATACAGATTCCTTGAACTTTTTTTTCTAACAAAACCAGAATCCTGTGTTAGTTTTTGTTCTTTGTTTTTCCTAGTTAAGTCTTGTGATAAATGAGACGTCTAATTAATGACTCACATTACTGAGTGTAAAAAGTCTCTGTCTTCATGATTGCAGTCACTTAAATTAACTTTTTCTGAAGTTTGTAGTTGAAAATTCTGTAATGATATTTGAAAAAAAAGCATTTGAATTTATTCAAAATAAAACTTTTCCTGGTAGAAACAAAAGTAGGAAAAATAAAAGCTATATTTTTTTCTTATAGTTAGTAAATTGTCTCCAAAATCATGTTTTTTGTGTGTACATTAGAAATGACATTTTTTTGTATATTTGACAAACATTAATTGAATATATTCTATGTTCAGACACAATGGTAGATGCTAAAAATACAAATAGAGTACCCACCCTGTGAACTTTATGGTAAAATCAAAGAAATAGAGAAATAATGAGAATTGTGAAGTAAGATGCATTCTAAGTTACAGGATTTCATAGGGTGAACAAAGAGGTTTTCAAATAAAAATGAGGCGTGAAGCGTGACTTCCTAGAGATTTTTTTTTTTAAACAAGAAGAAATAAAGAAAACTGGAGAATTTATGTGATAAAACTATAGTCCAGTATTATAGAATAAGACTTATTAGAGGCTGGGCATGGTGGCTCATGCCTGTAATCCTAGCACTTTGGGAGGCTGAGGCAGCAGGATCACTTGAGGTTAGGAGTTAGAGACTAGCTGGGCAAGAGTGAGACCCCGTCTATACAAAAAATAGAAAAAATCAGCCTGGTGTGGTGGTACCTGGCTGTAGTCCCAGCTACTCAGGAAGCTGAGGCAGGAGGATTCCTTGGACCCAGGAGTTTGAGGTTGCTGTGAGCTATGAAGACACCACTGCACTCTAGATGGGGCATCAGAGTGAGACTCTGTCCAAAAAAAAAACACAAAAAAAACAACTTATTAGAGGTCCCCTGACCTGAAACACCTCAAGTCTGTATGTTTTTAGGCCTATGGAGAACTCCACTTGGATCTCTGTGCCAGAGTAGGAAACATTGCAAAATAGAATTCTTGACATGAACAAGAGCATTCCCAATGTGAAGGATAAGAATGATAGAACTATTTTTGCATGGTAGCCATAACCAAGAAGAATGTTCCCGAGCTCATATGGAACAGTCCCAGGCATACACAAAAAGGTACTGAGAGAGGATTTTAGGAGGGATAGAAATATGCAGGTATGGACATGGGTTGATAAAACACAACTGATTACTAAGAATGTGACCCCATTTATCCATGTAAGCTGTTATGACCTAAAAGAAGACTTTAACCATCTAAAAGCTCTCACATTAAGTGAGAGCAAGAAGCAGTGGGTAGGGGGTCAGTTAACTGAAGAACAAATTATAGTTGGCTGGATGTGCCATGCCAAGACTTCTTAATGTTGTCTATCAGACTTGATAATTTTCTTTGAACAGTTTTGAATTTTTAAAAGAACATCAAGGCAGAAGTGCAGAGAATTAGTAAGTTGGAGAAGAAGTCAAATTTGAGTGTCAGACTCTGAAAAGATAGGGGAATAGAAGGAAGAGCCTGCAGGAGAGATGACAAGACTCAAAGTAGGACAGCAGCTGTGGCAATAAAAAGAAAGAATGAAATAAAAGCTGTTTGGGGAATGAAGTGAAAGGACATGGATTGATTAAATATGTTCAGCAGGAGGGATTTTGGTGGAGGTGAATTATAAAAAGAAGTGTCCATGGTTTCCAGATTTCTGGCTTGGGTACAGGATGGGTGGCCATGCCAGTAACTGAAACAATGATTATAGAAAAAGGAAAACATTTGGATGAAAAGGATGAGATCAGTTAGCACTTGTTGTGTTTCAGATACAGACAGGTTTATAATGTTGGTTTAGACTTCAGGATATAAGTTGGAGTTGGATATTTAGACTCACCGTTTCTGTCCTGTTTTGTTTCGCATAGGTAGTCTATGTAAAGAGCAATGCTATTAATGATAGCAATTTTGGATCCCTGGCCAAATAGCTTAGTTTTTAAGAGAAAATGTCCATGGGAAGATGAACCATGGAAAACTAGCTCTGTATGTACTAGTTATTTTTCTTGAACACCATGAATTTAAATATGTAACAGATTTGGAAACACATTATTTAAATGGAAATCATTTACAATGTGATCTAGTTGTTTGAGTCAAAAATATTTATGTCCCATCTCATTTGACGTAACGTTACTATAAGCCAAGAGACACTCCTAAGAATTCTAGCGTTGATCAGCTTGGTGCCGTCTGGTACAGAATTTCTTTGGAATTAGGTTTTAAGAAGTTAAACATACTTGGCTTTAAGATGAAATGTTAACCAGAAAATTACGGTGGTTAAAAGCAACATTGGATCTCAGATCTGATTCTCAGTTGCTATATAAGCTTTGTCAATCTTCTTGTACTTCTGGGAACTTAACTTCATTATCTGTACAGTGATGATAGCATCTAACTCATGGTGATGTGTAAGAGACCAATTATGAAACAAGAAAAGCATAGTACTTAGCATATTAATAACCAGAAAAGGTTATCTTTTATTAATATACATCACTTGTGGAGTAAGAATAATAAAAAATACTTTAAGAGTAAAGGTTAAAATGGGAACATGTAGAGAGCAAACTTCTTAAAGTCAGGAACTGTGATTTATTCTTTTTGTTTCTGCATTATCTGAGTGTATGCAACATGCTAAAAAAATTAAAAATGTCAGTCAAAATAAGAGAAGTACAATATTTAAGGTAAATTTAAAATAATATAAAGATACAAAATAGTATAAGTTTTGGCATTAATTATACTTAATGAAACACTGTAAGATTCAAGGAGAAAATATGACAAGCATAAGAAAATAAAAAACTAGCTAAAATATCCTGAGTGAAATTAAGTGAAGCAAAATTTAAATAAGCTTAAGAAAAACTCTGAGGCTAAAGCTGATAGATTAAGAAAATAAAATTTAAGGTTTGAGCTTAAAAATGTATGAAAATGATGCTCTGAAATGTACAAATTTAAAGAATACGAATGAAGTAAAAATACTAGTTTTCTAGATTTTGTCATCTTTCACTTTGCAGTTTCCAAAGAACATACTTCTAGCAAAAAGCTGAGAAGTAGAGTTCAGTTCAGTGTGACATAAGAGTTTTGCTTTGGTCTCAGGCCTCTGGAAGCCACTGGGGACCTCTGAGAATGCATCCAGCGGGTGGGCTTCCCCTCCTGGCTATGACAGGGAAGCCACACCTTTACAGTGAAGATCTTAGCACCATGGAGCAAGTAGATCTGGGTTGGAACACAAAGGCAAGAGCTCTGGAAAGTTACTTTAACCTCTTTAATATCATTTTTCTCATGCAGAAAAAAGAATGGTAACCTAGATTAAGTGGATAATTTTTCAGAAGGACAGAAGTCTACCAAAAGTCAAGAAGAAACAATAATAATAGATTAATAATGACAAAAAATATTAAATTAGCAACCAACAACTTCTCACAAAGAAAAGCCCAGAACAGATGGCTCCACTAGTGAATTCTACCTAATTGTCAAAGAAAAATTAACACCAATCTTTACAACTCTTCAAAAAAAAAGAGAGAGAGAAAAAATCAGGGAACTCTTCCCAACTCATTTTCAAAATCAAACAAAGACATCACAAGAAAAGAACACTACAGACCAATATCCCTTATACATATAGACATAAAAATAATCAACAAAATACAAGTACACTGAATCCAGTGATATATAAATAGGTTTATATATCACAACCGAGTGGGATTTGTCCCAGAAATACAAAGTTGGAAAAATTAGACAAGAGAAAGAAATTAAAGGCAACCAGATTGGACGGGAAGAAGAAAATTATCTCTATTTGCAGATGACATAATGTTGTATGGAAAAAATAATAAGGAATTCTTACACAAAAATTTCCAAACTATCAGAGCTAATCAGCCAGTTCAGCAAGGCTAAAAGGTAAAAGATCAATATACAAAAATCATCTCGATTCTATATGCTGGCAATGAAACAAGTGTGCCTAGAAACAAATTCCATTTACAATTGCATCAAAAAAAAAATACTTAGGAATAAATACAACAAAAAAGTACAAGACTTGCTCACTCTCAAGAAAGTGAAAAGCAACCCACACATGGGAGACAATAATTACAAAGAACATATATGATAGGAGACTAGTATCTAGAATATATAAAAAGCTATTATAACTCAATAATGAGAAGACAAATATCCCAATTTAAAAATGACTAACACATTTGAGTAAACTTCTTCAAAGAAGATATACAAATGGCCAATAAGTACAAGAAAAGATGTTCAACATTATTAATCATTAGGGAAATGGAAATGAAAACCACAATGAAATACCATTTCATACCCAATAAGGAGGCTATTATCAAAATGACAGCAAATAAAAATTGTTGGTGAGTATGTAGGGAAACCCTCCTGTACTGCCAGTAGGAAAGTAAAATAGCACAGCTGCTTAGGAAAACAGTTTGGCAATTCCTTAAAAATCTAAAAATAGAGTTACCATATGACCCAGAAATTCCATTCCTAAGTATATCCTCAAGAGAACTGAAAATGTATATCCATGTAAGAACTTGGACATAAATGTTCATAGCATCATTATTCATAATAGGCAAAGAGTGGAAAACACAACAAATGTCCGTGAACAGATGAATAGAGAAACAAAATGTGGTATATCAATACAATGGAGCACTATTCAGCCTTAAAAAGGAATGAAGTACTAATATATGACTGAAAACATTATGCCAGGTGAAAGAAGCTAGACACAAGAGACTATATCTCATATGGTTGGATGCATATGAAATATCCAGAATATGTAACTCCATAGAAATAGAACATAGACTAGTGATTGACAAAAGCTGGGGGTGGGGGCAGGAGGCAGTCAGGAGTGACTGTTAACAGGCATGGGGTTTCTTTCAGGGGTGATGAAAATGTTTGGAATTCGATAGTGGCGATTATTGCACAGCCTTAGAACTATATTAAAATCCACTGAATTGTATACTTGAAAATGTTGACTTTTATGTATATGAGTTGTATCTCAATAAATAAAACAAAATATTGCATGTAAGTATCTTAAAATAGCATTTGATCCCAAATATTATGGAAGTAATAAAACTTAAATCCTCACTTGCATGGGCCCACCCAAGGCCTAAGGAGGAAACTCTGTTCACATGCATGGCTGCGTGTTTTGCAAAGGTTGCAAAAGTAATATATTTTAACTGCAATTGGTTAAGACTATTGTCCTTTTCCACTCTAATTTCTCCTCCAGCTCCTTCTCCTTGTGATAAGTTGTACTGGTGAAGCTGTAGGGATTTTGGAGAAGCAGCTAGAGGAAGTTAAACTGATACATTTTATTGCTTTGTCTAGGGGCCACAATAGGCCCAAGACCCGGGAAAGAATCTTAATGTCACACTAACTTCAAGGTAAGAAGCTTCTAGTTGTCCTAGTATATGAATGGCCCTCCAGGAACACTCCTGTTGGAACTGCCTGATTCACTCTGTGTCATGACGAAATGGTGTCACTCAAGGCCAGAGATTAACTGCAAAACAGGCATATCTTGTCACTTTTGCCACCAAGAAGGGAGGGGGTAATGGAGAAGAACAAATATATATAGAGAGAGAACTATCTGTAAAAAATTCTTAAAATCTTATAGCCAAATGTGAAAGAGAATTGACAGAGGTTTTCCTATAAAAATTTATGGTATGCTACTCTAGTGATTTTGAAACTAAAACAAAATTTTCTCAATTGTCAGTAATATAAAAACAATAACAACTAATTTCAATCAACCATGCTATAAAAACAAAGCAGAAGATCTTTCTATTCTCTCTGCAGAAAATGATATCACATTGTTCTATGAAGGGGCACTCAAAGAATGCAACCAAAATACAGAGAATTATTATAGAGGTATGCCAGGCAGTTAATTAATAAAATACTATGCTTTTTTTCTAAATTCTGTGGTGTTTGCGACAGCGTCTTTAAAATTTGAATTTGTTGTGATTTATTTTTCTCATGCAAAATAAAAATTGACTTTAGTTATTAATTTTATAATTTTTTTTCTTAAAAAAATTACCCTGAATGGCATAACTTTAGACCCCACAATACCTGGATCTGTCCCCATGTGGCACTCAGCACTTATTAAGTATTATACTAGGAGAAGAGAAAAATATTCTCCTTCTTGAAACTACTGGGGAGGTTTTAGATTTCCCTCTTACTGTTCTTTCCTGTGAGAACAATGTTTGTTAGGACAGTGAATGCCACAGGATATGCTCATGTTCAATGTGTCAGGTCATCGAGGCTGAATGATGGCTAAGAACACAGGTAGCATGTTACCTCTTCAAGTCTAACTAATAATAATACCCAAAAAATCAGCAAATTTGAATGTCCCCATTCTCTGAGAGTTGAAGACTTGATTCCTCTGTTACCTTCACTCAAAAACGGTGAAGAGAAACCCTCTTAGGGTTATTCTTCCTTTGCATATACCCTGATGTTTCAACAAGAATTTTGAATTTAGAACCTCTCCCCTAAAGTACACATTTAGTGTCTAAAATAATCTTGTCATCACAAATGCCTTCAGCACTATCCAAAATAATTTTCCTAATACGCCAATGTCTTTATAGTTGTCAAAAGCTTTGTAGTTGTCATGTATTTAGTAACCTGAATTTAAAAAGTACAGATGGATACGGGAGGCAAACAGCTCCCAGGTTGACTTTGGGTACAGATGTCAAAGATATCAGAGGAAAAGAAAAGGGATCAACTTATGATCCCATATGAACACTTCCATGTTATTTCAAACGGTTCCCCAAAAAAGTTTTGCTAGGAAAGTTATATTTACATATGAATTGATGAAGGTAGGAAAAGCAACATTTTTTTTATATATTGTTCATTGCTTTGGGCCTTCATGTTAGTGAGAAATCCTTTAGAATATATGGCTTTCAGAGCATGAACTCAATGCTGACAACCATGTGTGGGAAGCAAGTCCAATGCTGAGAACATAAAGCAATGAGGTTTTCAAACATACACTCAGTGGTGTTTCATCCAGGAGGTGAGGACTGGACGATAGATCTTCTAAGGCTGACAGCAGTGAGGCATACCTAATATCAGCTCAAGCTGAGAAGCTACAAAGTCAAAAAAGAATCCTCTGAACTTGTCTCCGTGAGTATTCAAGTGTTACTTAAAAGCTTCAACTTTCCTATCTAAAAAGTTAGGGTGATGTGGAAAGGGGGAGGCAAGGAATCAAGCCAAACATTGTCGTGCTGTTCCTAAAGACAAGATTCTGTCTCTCCTGCTTGCTTGCATTTATACAAGACAAGTTCAAAGGGAAGAATGCCAGGCATTTAGACGTATAGATGCCTGAGTGGCGTGTTACACTATTTGCTAGCTTATGGCGCCTACCTCCATATGTTTACTTCTGTGCTCATGACTTTGGACTGTGAACCTCCTCTGCCTCTGCTGAGTGGCTATGTTTAGAATCATAGTCAAAGAGGAAAGGTGGGGGCGGGGGGATTTCTATATAAAGATATATGAAAAGAAACAGCCATTACTATTAGAGGACAGGGAGACCATATTTTGCCTATATGTGAATAACATAAGAAAATGATGTGTGGTGAGAATATTTTTAATACTTGCATTTCAAGTCTTGTCACTTTGTGCTTTCTTTGAATATTATTACAGCACAGCTTTTGGCACACTGATGTCATTCAGCACTTAATCGAAAGCTTTGGAGCAAAATGTAAGGATTTGAGATATTCATACAGACAGGAAAGGAATCTGATGGTATTTATCCTGTAAAACAAAGCCTCCAAAAGTCCGTACTGTTCTTTGGTTTCATGTTTCATACAAAATAAACATATTATCTTTATTATTGCAAATGTATGCAAAATCCTCTCCTTTTTTATTCCATTAAATACAGTGATGTCATCTTTCTTCGGAAACTTCCATTTTATGCTCCAAGACTCTTAAGAGAGACAAAGGTAGGGATGAAAAAGTAGGTTTTATGATGCCCTTTGTCTCCTCCTAGCTCTCTTTGAGTAGTCATTGAGACTTCATTTCCCCGATTTGGGGAAGGATCGAGCTGTACTTTGACTTGTTACTATTTTTAAATCTACACATCGCATCATTCAAAACATATGTTTTAATCAAATCAAGCAAAGATGTCTGGGGTGATTAGCCTGGGATTTTCATTCCTTGAATTCTCTTGGCCGTGGATACTCAACTCCTCCTCTTTTACATTCCCCAGATACTGTTGATTTCTCCAGTTATAAGCTTTACATCATTCGTGTTTATTTTAGCTTATTTGCAAGAAAGTTGACACCATACAGTGACAGGAATCACATTGTGAGCCTAAATGTTTAACATGTAACAGGGCTTTTAACTAAGAGACCCAATGATGCCAACTGTAAAATAATCTGTCATTTCTAGATGATCTGCTTTGTTTTATTAGAGTAAAGGTCAGAATGGCCAAAATTATGTTTTTAAAAGAAGCCTCCCCATGATACAGTTGGCAGAGAAGATTGATAAAACAGAAAATTAGAAAACTCCTATAATAAAAGAAAAATGGAAGTACTGTTAAATGAATATGTATACCTCATATTAGTTGTGAATTGCTATCCTTTCCTCATTCTAGGTATGCAGGAAGGATATGGTTTGAAATCATTAAGTGTCAGTTTGTAGACAGACATAGAAAGTATTTTCTGATGTAAAAAATGTTAACATCAAATGTGCAAGTTAAGAATGGGGAGTAGCAGGGGCTTTTGGTCATTTTCTCAAATAAAATTCATTTTCTTCTACCTAGCATGATTGATTTAAATCTGGATTCAAGGTTTAAGCTTAAGACACAAAGAGGACAAACAGTGAGTCAAATCCATAGTGGTACATAACCAGTGAACGTGTAATATTTGTTTAACAAATACTTTCCTTTACATAATGATACTGAAACCATCCAGGCAGCTCAGTTCTTGAGCCAGAGTCGCACTGGTGGGACTATTCGAGTCAAAGAATCTTTTATTAGATTTCTCACTAAAATCTACGGAAAGCAATAATCTCCTCCCCAAGCACATTTTGCTTAAATGTCCTATCCCCATATACGTGTTCCATGATAACCTCACAATACAAAGCAAGCCTCCTGATGGTCTTCATGCACATGTTAATTCTCATAGAAACAAACACTGCAGCCTGCTAGGCTTCTTTGCAATGAGCAGCACATTTTGCTCACTGAAGGGGAAAGGCAGGAGGCAGCCTATTGTATTGTAACAGTTATCTCTGAGTGAATAGAAGGAATTGCTTCCAAATGCAGTAACAGAATTACTGTAGATTAGTGTAGCATTGGAGCGTTAGTGCTAGGGTAAAATTGTTTCCTCTATTGCATGACCATGATCTTGAAAGTTTTCATTTTATTCCAATAATGGAGATGCTTGATCACATACTGAGTCAGGTAAATCACAAAGCCAGCTCTTCAGCAGTCCTGGGCAGGCCCTAAATAATGCCATAGCTGAGGACTGCATTAACCACAATTCTGATGAATAAAATCTGACACAAGCTCATTTGATTTGGCCGCAGTGGGAATTGGGACTTTTATTCAAGATCACAATAATGCAACAATAACAAGTGCTCTGGTTGTACATTGTGAAAAAGAAGCCCAGGTACCATTTGTTGCGGTCTATAGTCTTTCATTACTAAGGACAGCATCCCCAGTTCACGAATACTGGGTATCAATGAAAGAAACAGAGACTTGTGAGCTAGGAGGAATATTTGTATACACTTGAGGATGAACGAATCAAGGGACAATGGCATTGTAGCAACAATTGCAATGATAAACATGGGGCTGTTTAAAATTTTTAACTTGAAACACTAAAAGAGGATTGTCATGTGGGACAGCACAGCACATTAATAGCCTGTAGCTTCAGCTTTGAAGGAAATGACCCACTTTTCCTTCATGTAGACCCACTAAAATTAGGTAGCATTTGCTTGAAATGTTGACGAATTTGAGATCAGTACGAGCATGGCATAAAAAGTTGAACAGAGACTGTAACTTTACCCTCTAAATGTGCAGATTGGGAAAGAATTATCTCCTTATGTTAGATGTGACTTTAGCAAAAACCGTCTCTCTCTGCCCTCATTGGTTTGTAGTGAAAGGAAGAATCAGTAAATGATAGATTTGAAATATTGTTGAGCAACCAACCTCCATAATAATACAATTCTTTTAAAAGTACCAAACAAAATTCCAAGAAAACAAACAAGGAAAATCTATTCAAAAATATGTTTTTACTATCATCAGCCCCATCCCAAGTGATATCCCACCCAATCACTCCATACTGAAAAGGTTCTCCTGTTAGGAGGGTTAGGGGTTGAACCATTTGTATGTGTCAAGCTAATTCAAAAAACAGAGAGATTTTTTTAAGTGTGCTATTCTCAATACACAAAATACGGTTGCCCTACTCTGTTAGGAATCAGGAGGTATTAGAAAGTACTAGAATCAGGGGATCTGGAATTTCCATTTTCTGCTTCTGGTCTCCACCTCTTTTTTTCCACACGAGACTCCCAAGAAATCATGAACCCAAAGGATGAGGACAAATGCTAAATTTAAAAGTGCCTCAGTTCTGTCAGCTGGCCCCATGTTCTGTCACAAAGCTCTCTGGACAGCTGGGCTGTGCACTTGGCTCCAGCTCCAGAAGAGTCTCTGGATTCATTTGTCCCCTTCTCAGCTGCAGCTGCCCTCCAGAATCAGAGCCGGTGCTCACCATTGATGGGTGTCACTGAAGTGCCTCCCTAAACTAGGACACTGGTGACTTTGACCCCATCAATGGAGTCAAATTAGCTCCATCTTCTCCCTGAGCATAAGATGGATATTGAGGGAGGCAAGAAAAAGTGGGGAAAAAATGGTTCCAGTGGAAGAGAATGGTGTTGAGAGACCCCTCCTGTCCAGAAGCTGATAGCTCTGCCTGGTTCAATTCCATGGGTAGCTCTGTTCCCTGGAAACTGGAACCGCAAAGGGTGGAGAGTTAGACATGGATCTCGTCCGCAAAAGGACTCAGGTGTGGCAGGAAAATGGGCTTCAACCATAATCCAATGTAGCCAGTGTTTTACATGTTTATAAACCAACTTACGTAGGCAGTCCAAAGAGACAATTACTTCTACCACGAGTGCGAGAGTGATTAGAATGATTAAAACAGAGACATTTGACGAAGATATTGAATATCCAAAAGTAATTTTGGAAAATTATTGAAATGACAAAACATGATGTCAGTGAAAGAGAAAGGGGAGAAGGCAGAGAAGGCAACAAGAGTTAAGGAGACATGAAATTACATGGTACATACGGTGAGTGCTGTGGCTGGAGGTGAGAGAGAGGGGCAGGAGGGAAGATCTGGAAATGATCCAGGAAAGGTGTGATGTTGCCGATTTAGGGAGGGCCTTGAGTGTCCTGCTAAGAAATTAAGAGTTGTATGAAAAGGAATGATATGACCAGGTCTGTTTTCACCAGAGATTATTCTGGCAGCCTGGTAAAGAATGGACTTGAGGGGAGAAGGAAAGAGGTAGAGAAACCAGCACGGAGGCTCCGGCCGCGGATGTGAACGAGGAGGGTGGCGCGATGCGGCATTACTCAGTAGACACCGTGGCTGCCTGCAAAGTGGAGGCACCAAAAGTAGTTTTTGAAATAATTTGACATTTTAGAGTACAAAGAAGTTGCTAAAGTTGTCATTATGTGAAAAATCAGAATTTGGTTGAACTTCTTTATACTTTATGAATAGTTTTAAAGTATGCATGGGTGGTAGGAGTAGGGGCTGCACCATCATTTTCTCTGTGCCGGGGGCCACCAAAGGTGGGAAACAAAGTTAGCTTGGGGATTTTAGAGGTTAAGGTGACAGTGGAACTTCCAAGTGGTTATGTCTAGGAAGATCCAGCGTTAGTGGTTGGGGCTGCACATATAGACAAATAGTACCCAGAGTTTATTTACAAATACTTTCATATACTTTATAGAGCAGAAGGTAATGGTGAAAATGTAATGGGAAACACAGAGAAAGGAGAGAGGGAAGTTTGCTTGATTGTTCAATAGGAGTAAACAATCTTGTTAAGAAACTTGTTTTAACTTTACGTTGGAAATACTTTAGGATTTTTTTTAGAGATGGGGTCTTGCTATGTTGCCCAAGTAGGAGTGCAGTGACTATTCACAGGCACAATCATCACACACTACAGCCTTGAACTCCTGGGCTCAAGCGATCCTCCTGCCTCAGCCTCCCAAGTAGCTGTGCACCACCATGTCCTGCTGATGTTAGGATTTTTTAGGCTGCTGTGGACAAACCAGTTGTTTAAAAGAGATGCCAGTCAAATTGCACAGTACAGGCCCATAATAGTTATTCAACAAATATTTGTTGAATCAAAATTCGTGAGATGATGGTGCCTATCTCACATACTGCTCTCTTCAGCTAAATTCAAGCTATCAAGGAACCCTGGGTTTTTCACACTTCTAAACTTCAGCTTTTCGTTCTAAATGAGACTCAAGAAGGGATGTTATAAAAATAAGTAGAGGAACAAGTGCATTTTTTTCCTCCACAACACATATTGCAATATGCATGATATGATTTTTTACTCTTCTTGTAGAACATGGAGACTCATTAGCAGAATGGTTGAACATACCTCCTGCTGATTTTGTTTTATTTTTAGAATGTATTCCAACCTTGTCAAAGTTTGTTCAATTCCAATGAACCAAATGAAGTTCTATCTATGCATTTAAAAACAGGACACATTAATGATCATGCAAATAATAATAATACTTTTGATAAGCTCTATGATAAGCAATTCACATACATTATCTCAGTTTTACTATGAAGTAGGTATTTTTATTAGACTCAATTTTCATATGTAAAACACTGAGGCACAGACAGGGTAAGTAGCATGCCCAAGGTCACGTAGCCAGTAATAGGTAGAGCTGAGATTTGTGTCAGCCAAAGGGATGCCAGACCCCATGTTTTTAATTCACCAAAATACATTATTGCACCATTTCATGCCTTATTTGAAAAGGCAAGAAAAGAAAAAAGGATTCTTTTTTCTACCAAGCCTACTTGAATCAAAGTAGGTTTTCTGAATATGCCTATTCCTCCATTATTTATTTATTTATATCAAATGGAGCTTTTAAAAAACCTCAATTTACAGTTTCTAATAAGATTGAAACTTTTACTTCACCTTAGCCACAAAGGAAATTCTCAGGAAATAACCTTCTTGAAATTTTTTTAGCAACTGAAACTGAAACTATAGGACAAAGAAATCACAGAAATAGGCAAAATGAATCATGTGTAAGTTTCAGGAAGATGTTTTAAGATTTTGGCTTTACTTAGAAATTAAGAGTTTACCTGTCAGTAGCATCCAAATTTGGCCATGCAAGAGAATGGCATTGCTTCTGCCAAAGAATAGACTGTTGTAAATGGCTGTTTGAAAAGCATTTGGATAATGTATTAGTAATAAAATGTTTATAGCTTTATCTGAGTTAACATATATGCCATTAAAGAAAATAATAAAAAAGTTTTTTTAGAAACTGAGACACAACTAATTCAAAAAGAATATGTTAAGCACTTCTAGATATATCAAAATATACACCAAATAGAAGAAAACAAATTTGAGATGATAGCTGTATTAGTCAGGATTATCCAGAGAAACAGAACCAACTATGTATTTCTGTGTGTGTGCGTGTGAAGAATTTATTATAAGGAATTGACTTATGTGATTACAGAGGCTGGCAAGTCCAAAATCTGCAGAACAGGTGCTACCGTTTGAGTGTGAAGGCCAAAGACTGCTGTAGAACCAGGGAGAGCTGATGTCCCTGGACTTTGAAGGCTCTCAGGCAGGAAAATTCTCTCTTATTCACGGAAGGGGCAGCCCTTTGTTTTATTCAGGCCTTTAGCTGATTGGATGAGGCTTTCTCACATTAT
>CAUYRT010026082.1:0-20557 GCA_963574885.1 Lepilemur ruficaudatus | reverse complement strand
CCAGGCTGAACCAGATACCAAACCCACGTGAAGTAGAAACAGGGAGAATTTTGTCACAATTCTGTCTCATCACAATAGTAATGTCTTCTCACCACTCTGTCATTATACACTTTAATTATGGCATTGTATTAAACATTTGAGTTTTATTTTTATTTTATTTTATTTTTTTTGAGACAGAGTCTAACTCTGTCACCCATCCTAGAGTGCCGTGGCATCAGCCTAACTCATAGCAACCTCAAACTCCTGGGCTCAAGCGATCCTCCTGCCTCAGCCTCCTGAGTAGCTGGGACTACAGGCATGAGCCACCGTGCCTGGCTAATATTTTGTTTCTATTTTTAGTTGCCCAGCTAATTTTTTTCTATTTTTAATAGAGAAGGGGGTCTCACTCTTGCTCAGGCTGGTCTCAAACTCCTGAGCTCAAGCAATCCACCCACCTCGGCCTCCCAGAGTGCTAGGATTATAGACATGAGCCACCGTGCCCAGCCAACATTTGAGTTTTTGCAGTGAAAAAAAGTTACTAAATCAAGATTTACACAGTCATTTTAAAGGTAGAAACTGGAAAAGATTTCCATTCACATTTCTAAATGCAATTAATTAGAGAGATATAAGGACGACAGAGCGAGCAGAATGTTTGCTGTTACTCAACTGTCAACAGGCAACCAGAATAAAATTGATGTGTGGAAAACATGACCCAGTCATCAGATGGAGGACATGGCTGCAATGGCCAGCAGCCAATGTAATCAGCGAAACAGTTGCAAGTTCAATTTTACAATGTCACTTTAACATACTACACACTGTCTTTTTAAACAAAATCCATGGTTGTTTCATAAGAAATGAAATATGAGCCTAGGAAACCGCCTCATGAAATCCAAAGGTTGATCTCAATCAGTTCTTAGAGTATTGCATCAGCTGGTTGGACACCTCCTCCAGCAGCCAGAGGGACTCTTGCCCTTGTCCACTTACAAGCAGGAGCAGGGGAAGAAAGGGGACGGACCAAGTGGTGGCACGTCAGCCCAGACGCCTTTGGAGGAATGTGCATTATCTAGCCCAGTGATTTTATCTAGCAAGTGTATGTGGAATGTGGAATGATTTTAGGAGTTGCAAGGGCAAGGCATTGAAATTACACTGAATAAGAGAGAGAAAATATTCCCTTTTAAGATCACTTTTAATCCTCCTAATTACTGAGAGAAAGCTGTAGTTTACTAATAGTTTATAGTTGATATTTGTGATTTCCTTTTTAACCAAAACTGATTTTTGGCTGAGAGGGTCAAGGAACCATATTTACCTAGAATTTTAAAATACTATTTTCTTTTCATTTATTTATGTTCACAGTGACATTTTACTTATAGGAAAGATCTTTGTAGCTCACAAGATGGAAGGAACTTAGGAACAGCCAGGCCTCACAAAAGGCAGGGGCCAGCATGCTTCTGGTTATCTCAGAAGTCCTCTCTCAGGGAGCTACCATTTAGATGATGATTTGGCTTCAACCTCCTTCTACTTCAAGATTCTAATTCTCAGGAGAGAGAATTTGATCAGCTTCGCCTGATACTTGAACCTTTCCCCACGACAAAGGGAGTAGCCTGTGATTGTCAGTACCATCTAGAAAAACCAAAAGGAAAGTGGGAAGAACAGTCCTCGGAAGTAAGGGGAGAGAGTCTCTCTTAACCAAAGGAGCTGAAGTTTACTGTGCAGATAGCAACCAATGTCCACTTTAGCCGTTAGTAATATGTAGAGGATCAGGGGAACTGAATTCTCAGACATGGTCTGATTCAGCAAGACATTTTATAATGCTTTACACTGGTGTGCCATAGCTGGCTTTTACCAGCTTATATAAGAGCTAATTGTGAACATTTCTTCCCAACTCTGTATTCTGTGATGTCTAGTTGAAATCAGGATTCTTTACAACATGGGTTTTGGCCAATGCTACAAATCAGTGATTCTCCCCAACCCCTGCCTTCAAGAGCCAGTTGTTAAATATTTAGCAGCACACCAACGGCTACATATATTTTGCCAAGGCAAGGACTCAGTTGCAGGGCAGCAGATGCTATCTGCACCTGAGAGGAGCAGTAGGATGAGGGCAGTGGTGGAATCAAGTATGTCTCTCTGAGTCTAGTAAGGGGTGTTCATTTACCTTTGCAAGGTCTGTCAGCTTGTCAAGGAGAAAACACTGACTGTGCTCCAGGAGAATGTGTGATGGCTTCCCATGGATTATCTTTAGAGTTATAAGCTGTCTTGTGCGGTACTGTGGTTCTGTCTATATTTGATTTGATTAGGTAGAGTTCCTACCATGAGTCCAAATCTGTAGGTAAATATTAGCCTTTTTCTTACCCTTGCCCCCTCCCAGCTGTTCAAATCAACCATTCAGCTATTGGCAGATTGTCCACTCATCCTTTGGGATTATAGGCTGACAAAAGAGGGCAGTAGGGTGACTCTTATCATAGGAGTCAGTAGGATTAGATACAGTCCTGGGTTGCTCCT
Source organism: Lepilemur ruficaudatus (assembly GCA_963574885.1). Lineage (NCBI taxonomy): Eukaryota > Metazoa > Chordata > Mammalia > Primates > Lepilemuridae > Lepilemur > Lepilemur ruficaudatus. The sequence goes on along the minus strand of CAUYRT010026082.1, from coordinate 18,079 downwards.
TCTTAACTGTATAGGGCAGAATTTTCAACACTTCTACCTAGAAGGAAGTCCTGCCGCCTCACAGACCTACCGCTGAAAGGTTTCTTAGGAAGCATTGGTCACTTTGTGCCTACTTCCCTTTCCTCAACCAATGATGCCAAGGTAGAGAATAGTCTTGCTCCTCAGTAGCTTACTGGAAACTGCTTGGATGCTTTTCCTAGCCAGGCCCATTTTCTGGGGGCTATCTCTTGACCTTTTCTTGCCTGTCTGGTTTGCAGATGGCTTTCCACAATGACCCTGCTCTGGGTGATACTGCTATCATCCCTACCCATGAAATGTTCTAAACATCTTACCATAGGGTGGGACTGTCCTTGTAGCTCAGAATTCAGGCTGGCTCAAAGTCTTCAGTGGCAAGGTCACAGGCTCCCCTCAAAATCTCTAGCTACTGCCTTCTTCAGCTCAGAGAATATCCAAGGCCCCTCCTACATTTTGCTTTACATTGTCATGCTTGTATTTGATTTCTCTTCTTCTTCCTATTGTCTTTAATAGTCTCTCTCTCTCTCTCTCCATTGTTCTTTAGATATACTTAGATGATGATGATTTACTTAGCTGTTAACTTGTTACTGCTAAAAATTTTTACTATGGAAAATTTGAAATGTGTACAAATTTTGAAAGAATTATATATGTGTATGTGTAGGTTGTATATTAATGTACTCATGACCCAATTTCTAACTTCTTTTTTTCTTTTTTTTTTAGAGATGGGGTCTCACTCTGTCACCCAGGCTGGAGTGCAGTGAGTGGCACAATCATAGCTCACTGTAACCTCAAATTCCTGAGCTCAAGCAATCCTCCTGCCTCAACCTCCTGAATAGCTGGAACTACAGGAGCATGCCCAGCTAATTTTTAAACATTTTTAAAATATTTGTAGAAATGAGTCTTTCTATATTGTGCAGGCTCCTGGTCTCAAACTCCTGGCCTCAAGAGATCCTCCTGTCTTGGCCTCCCAAAGTGCTGGGATTACAGCCATGAGCCACCATGCCTGGCTTCAAACTTATTTTATCTATACTCCGATATATGTCCCAACAGATCTGATTTTACACAGATAAGAAAAGTCTGAACTAAACTTTTTTCTAGCTTGAGGATAGTGTCATGATATGCAAAGCCATCTCTCCCAACCTCTCCAAACCACTTGTGTACCACTCCTTAGTAACCAGCCCCACTCTCATCAGGTTGACTCTTCTCCTTAATCCCCCACCATCCAATTGATCATCAGGTCCAGCTGGTCTTGCCTCACATACACCACTCCTCTCTATTCCCTCTGCCACTGTCCTGGTCTAGGCCTCAGCATCACCCTCCTATACCAGGCTCCTTGCACTCCTGAAGACTGGAATTTGAGATATGGGACACTTTTGAGACAAACAGGGCTAGGAATTTTTAGTGGGCATATTAGTTACCTATTGCTATGTAACAAATTACCCCAAAACTTAGTGGTTTCAAACAGCACATACTTATCATCGTCTTACAGTTTCTGTGGGTAAAGAAACTAGGCACACCTGAGCTCAGTCTTCTGCTTCACAGCCTCTCACAAGGCTGCAATAACAGTGTTGGCCCATGGTCTGTGCTCTCATCTATGTGAAGGCTCAACTGGGGAATGATCAGCTTTCAAGCTCACTCAATGGTTGTTAGCAACATTCATTTCATCATGGGCTATTGGCCTGAGAGCTTCAGTTCCTTGCTGGCTGTTAGCCAGAAACTGACCTCATTTCCCTGCTATGTGGGCCAATCCTTCATGGCTGCTTACTCCATCAAAATATTCAAGCCCAGAAGGCAATAGAGAGAGTCTTCTAGGAAGACCAAAGTTATAACCTTTTATAACTTAATCGTAGATGTGACATCCCATCACCTAAGCCATAAAATCAAATCACTAGGTCTAGTCCACACCCCAGGGGAGGGAATCATGCCAGAGTGTGAATACCAGAAGTTAGTGACTGTTGGGGGCCATCTTAGAAGTCTGCATGTCACAGAGAGAGGCAGAAGGGACACTTCTGAGTCACTAGGGATTTGGTGGGTATACTAGTTACCTGTTGCTATGTAACAAATTACCTCAAAAAGGGAGGATTTTACAATGGCCAGAGAACAGAACTGAAAAAAAAAAAAAAAGGCTGAGGTATGAAGAAAGCTTGCAATTTCCACATATCTAGACAGACTAGAGGCCCAAAGTCTAGCACATACAAATTCAGAGTAGGACACTAATGAACAAGGGCAAACAGCAGAAAGTTCTGCAGTAAAATACAGGACAAAATATAGTTATGTTTGATATAAGTTTTCCTGTCAGTAGAAATATTGCCTGCCAGCTATATGTATATTATATTTTCATGGTGAAGCAAAGTTGATATATCACTAAAACACAGAAGCAATTCCCAATTTTCTCTTACCTCACTGACCGTTGCTTTTACCACCTTCAAAGGCCTCACTTTCCTTGGTCACCTCCTAAACATGGGTGCTGCTTAGGGCTAAGAGCTGTACTTTTGTTCCTACCTCTCATTTCTCTTTCTCACGTTTCCTCCATGCTCACACCATTAGCAGAAAAATGTTCAAATCTACCTCGTTAGTTCTTACTTTTCCAAATGCCTATTCAAAATATCTTGCTGTTTCTTGAAACATTGCCACCAAGTTATATCATCATCATTCTCAACTTAATGTGCTTTAAGCCAGCGTGGTCATCGTTCCCTTAAAACCGATCCTTTTACAGAGGAAATCATTAACTAGGATTACTGATTAACTTTGGGGTAAATGATTAGGGCTTTGGAGTGAGGGACATTCTTACTTTCCTTGTTAATCTTGTCTACGTAGTTTTATTTTTATTTTTCTTACAGTGAGCATGTTTAATGTAAAAATAAAATAAATGAAAAGAAGTCATATTAAAAAACTCTGCCATCAAACCTTCTAATTCAAAAGCCATAAAAAAGCAAAAACAAAAACAAAACAAAATAAAAAAACTCTGCCAGCTCTTTGTTCTGACTTAAGCTTTTACATTTGTAGTCATGGTTCCCCATCCTCAGTCACCCAGACTCTGCCTCCTGTGTGATTCTCCCTCTATAAGGGTCTATTCAAGTATCTGAGTTGATGAACAAAGGTGTCACTTCCAATTGTGAGGATAATGAGGATAATCAGAATGCAAACTAGAAAGACTCAGAAGGAAGAACGTAATAAAGCTAATCAGAAGGCAACTATGGGCAGGAACATAAGGCAGAAATTCTTCAAGTATTCATTAACCAAAAAAAAAAAAAAAAAGGAAATAAAATGTACACAAGGTATACAGATTGGAAAGGGAAAAAATCAAATTGTCTCCATTCCCAGATGATGTGATTATCTACATATTAATAGAAAATCCAAAGGAATTGACAAAACAAAACAAAAACAAACCTCCTGGAACTAATAAGCAATTATAGCAAGGTTGCAGGGTACAAGGTTAATATACAAAAGTCAATTGCTTTCTTATATGCCAGCAATGAGCAAATGGAATTTGAAATTAAAAACACAATACCATTTACATTAACACCAAAAAAAGAGAAATACTTAGGTATCAATACAACAAAATATGTACAAGATCTATATGAGGAAAACTATAAAACTCTGAGGAAATAAAGAACTAAATAAATGAAAAGCCATTTCATGTTCAAGAATAGGAAAACTCAATATTATCAACATGTCAGTTCTCCTAACCTGATCTATAGATTCAACACAATCCCAATCAAAATTCCCAGCAATTTATTTTGTGGATATTGACAAACTGATTCTATAGTTTATAGGAAGAGAAAGATCCAAAATAGCCAACACACTCTATTGAAGGAGTAGAACAAAGTCAGAGAACTGATGTCACTGACTTCAAAACTTACTATAAAGCTATAATAATCAAGACATTGTGGTACTGCTGAAAGAATAGACAAATAGGTCAATGGACAGAATGGAGAGAGCCCAGGAAAACATCCACATAAATATAGTCAATTGATCTTCAACGAAGGAGCGAAGGCAATAATGAATCTAGAGACAGACTTTATACCCTTCAAAAATTAACTCAAAATGGATGATAGACCTAAATTTAAAACGCAAAACTAAAAAATTCCTAGATGATAACATAGTAGAGGACCTTGGGTATGATGGACATTTTAGCTACAATGCCAAAGCTATGATCCATAAAAGAAAGAATTGAAAAGCTGGACTTCATTAAAATTAAAAACTTCTGCTCTGGGAAAGATACTGTCAAGAAAATGAGGGCAAGCCACAGACTGGGAGAAAATAGTTGCACAGACATACTTCATAAGGGACTGCTGTCCAAAGTATACAAATAACATTTAAAACTCAGCAATAAGAGAACAACCCATTAGAAAATGTGTCAAAAACCTTGAGAGACACCTCACCAAAGAAGATATACATTTGGCAAATAAGCATATGAAAAGATGCTCAACAGTATATGTCATTAGGGAATTACAAATTTAAAAACATTGAGATACCACTACTTACCAATTAGAATGGCCAAAATCCAAAACACTAACACCACCAAATGCTGTTAAGGTTGTGGAGCAAAAAGAACTCTTAATCATTGCTGGAAGGAATGCAGTGGACTACAGTTTGGAGTTTCTTATAAAACTAAAGATAGGGATGGGCATGATGGCTCATGCCTGTAATCCCACACTTTGGGAGGCTGAGGCAGGAGGATCGCTTGAGGCCAGCAGTTCAAGACCAGCCTGGGCAACATAGCAAGACTCCACCTCCACATAAAATAAAACTAAAAATAAAAAAATTTAGCTGAATGTAGTGGCTCATATATATAGTCCCAGCTACTCAGGAGACTGAGGCAGCAGGATTGCTTGAGCCCAGAAGTTCAAAGCTGCAGTGAGCTATGACCATGACACTGCACTCTAGCCTGGGCAACACAGTGAGACCCTGTCTCTAAAAATAAAAAATAAAAATATGATTACCATAAAATCCAGCAATTGCACTCCTTGGAACTTACCCAAATGAGTTAAAAACTTATGTCTACACTAAAACCTGGACACAGATATTTATAACATTTATAGCAGCTTTATCATAATTGCCCAAACTTGGAAGCAACCAAGATGTCCTTCAGTGGGTAGATGGTTAAATAAACTGTGGTACATCCAGACAATGCACTATTATTCAGCATTAAAAATAAATGAGTTATCAAACCATGAAAAGACATGGAAGAACCTTAAATGCATATGTGGAAGATGTCAATCTGAAAAGGCTACATAGTATATGATTCCAACTGTGTGACATTCTGGAAAAGGCAAAACTATACGGACAGTAAAAGATCTGTGGTTGCTGGGATTTGGAGACTAGGGGGAGGGATGAATAGGCAGAGCACAGAGAATTTTTAGGGCAGTGAAACTACTCTGTACGATACTATAATGTTGGGTACATTTTCATTATACATTTGTCAAAAACCATAGGATATACAACAGACACCAAGAGAGAACCCTAATGTAAACTAGGGACTTTAAGTGGTAATGACTGTCAATGTAGGTTCATCAATTGCAACAAATGAACCACTTTGGTGCAGAATTTTGATAGAGAGGGAGTCTGTGGCTGTGTAGTGGCAGGGGAAATCTCTGTACCTTTTGCTTAATTTTGCTGTGAACCTAAAACTGCTCTAAAACACAAAATCTATTTAAATTCTTTTCATGGAAATAGTTTATATGGCAGATTATATTCTCCAGGAAGCAGACTCTGATGTGGAATTTAGTGTACAGGATGTTTATTGGGAAGTGCCCTTGGGATAACTCCTGCTGAAGGAAGAGGAAGGCAGCAGGAATTGACAGAGGGAGAAATCGAATTGTGATGCAGGCCCAACAGCAGCCTTGGCTCCCTAAAAAGAAGTTCTGGACTGAAAATGGCTGTTCAGAGTTTTTCCAGGTTGAACTGGAGGGGCCAAATCTTTATTTCTTACATTTTTAGTCATTGGATATGGCCAGCCCCCAAATCTGTGACTTTGAGAGAGGCTAATCTCTACAGATGAGACAGTCCCTGAAGGGGCTGTTGGCCGAGGGCTATTCGCCAATAGCACTCACAGCAGCTGAGGCAATAATCCTACAATGAAGGGGATTTGAGTGGCATATCACCATGTCCATGACATTCACAAAGGAGAAACTCACCTGAGCTGGATGGCCCAGCTGTTAGATGCAAGGAGATAGCCTTTGGCATTGCATTTAAGAAAAATAAAAATTCAGTTGGAAATCCTAACCTCAAAATTTTTAAGTTCTATTCTAATTTCTAATGTATCACTACCAGTCCCACAAAAATACTACTAATATTTGGAGGATGTGTCTCAGAAATAACATTTTCAAACTTTAGGTAATGGAGAAGGGAGAGACAGTTACTCAAAAGTAATGGGCTGACCAATATCTTGAAACTTTATGGTGTCTTCAAATTTGGATTTTGTATTTTTTTTTTTAATTGGTGGTTTCTCTTGCACTCTTGATTTTGGCACTATCCCTGTCCACTTCCAGGAATTCAATGATTTTTTGGTTTTCTTGATAGCAACAAAAGAGTAATGGGCATATGTTTCATATCCTTAATGAGATCTTCTTCTGGCCCCTAGCCTTCTGGCTTCTTAAAATGGAAGAAATACAGTGCCAACAAGGGCCCTGAGCAAGTGCAGCCCAGTCTGCATTCACAGAGTGCAGCTGCAGCCTCTGGAAAGGGCTGCTCTCAGCTTGCACGTGGCCAGGAAGCAGAGCTGACAGGTCAATGTAGAAGCTGGCCCTCATCCTGTTCCTGTTGTGTTTTGGGTAGAACATGTGATCACTAAGAAACTCCAAGGAGAAGTGGCAGAGGGCACGGGACTTGGTGCCTTCCAAAGCTGATGGGAGTCCTGAGAGATATCCCAGATGTGAAAATGCTCCACAAACCAGGCTGCACTGAACAAACACCAAACAGGGTTTCTGTTTGTGTTTCTCTTACAGTGTAACTGACCTTATAAAATAAATACTCTTTTGTTGGCAAAAGAATTTTAGTCCCTTCCAAGAGCTGGGGCAGCCTGGTGCCCTGAAACGTGACATATGAGGTTTGGAGTCTAATCCTCAATCTTTTGCTGTCTTAATATCATTTAATCTCTCCTCTGAAGTAAGAGGATTGGACTCTATGGGTACTGAGTCTCCTCCCAATTAAGCTGACGAGTTCTCAAGGGCACTGGACATATTGGGGTGGAGGACACACTGGCATGCATAGGAAAGAACGCTAATTAGCCTCAGTGTCATTGGTGCTCTGTTTCTCTATATTACTCTTGTTTCCTTTCAGTTGACTCTTCCCAAACTGCGCTCAAGCAGCCACAGGCAGGCATCCTACTAATTTCACAATAAACAGAAGGAGAGATTATTTTCCCCAATGGTTCCTGCAGAAGTTCCAGAATTGAATCTCACTAAGATTAACTTGGTTGGGACACAGGCAGGAGTGGATGTCTTGGTGCTCCATTGAGATCCTCTTTATCAGCTAGTGCACCCCTCCCATTCCTTCACATTCCCCCATCTCCCTTACCCCCTCCACTCTCCCACGCACATCTATTTTGAGGCTGTGGCTAACAGGTTCAGTATGTGGCCTCGGCTTGTTGAGAGGTCCTAGCCTAGGGATGCCTGGCAGTTACACTGCCTCCATCTCTAGACTGATGACTGATGGATAAGGAGTTACTTAAAGTGCCAGCTCTTTGCCTCAAGGCAGAAACAAGTCTGTGGTGCAATTTGTGTTCCAGAGGCAAGCTTCTCCCTCCACATACAAAACCAGGTCAAGTCTAGATTTTATCTGACATGAGGTCTTTGCTTGGCTCCTTCCCCTTCTCCATCTTGTTCCCTTAGAGGAGGTTTCTCCTAAGAGCATTAGTTGTCTTGCTTACATCTGAATACTTGCCTCAGGTTCTGCTTCTAGAGAATACCATCTAAGACACAAGCACATTCCTGAACTCATTACTGAATGAGTGGCTAAGTGTTATGCAAAGGGACAAGCCAGGTCACATGACAACCTACACTACATAAACCTGAATTCCTGAGTAAATTTCATCAAGGACTTTGATTTGTTCACTGCTATAGCCCCAATGTTCAGAATAGTACAGAGTAGGCATTTAATAAATGTTACCTAAGTTAAGGAAAGAATGGACTGTGTGTGTATGTGTGTATGCGTGTGTGTGCTTGGCTCCTTGAAATGGAAGAAATACAGTACCAGCAAGGGCCCTGAGCGAGTGCAGCCCAGCCTGCATTCACAGCGGACAGCTGCAGCCTCTGCAAAGGGCTGCTCTCAGCTTGCATGTGGCCAGGAGGCAGAGCTGACGGGTCAGCACAGAAGCTGGCTCTCATCCTGTTCCAATTCTGTTTTGAGTGGAACATGTGGTCCCTCTCACATTCCCAAAAGATGTGACAGAGGGCACAGGACCTGGTGCCTTCCAAAGCTTATGGGAGTCTTGAGGGATATCCCAGATGGGAAAAAATATTTCCCCAAGAAAATTGGTGTGTGTGTGTGTGTGTGTGTGTGTGTGTGTGTGTGTGTGTGTGTGTGTATGAGTGTTACCAGAAGAAAAACGATTGAGTGTAGGAATGTGAAATGATAATTATGCACTACAATGATAAACAAGCAGAATTGGACTTAAAAACCCAAACTTCTTTCCCTCTGCCATAGGCCAAATTTCTGTCAATGACCAGATGTGTCACGCATTGCGACCGTAAGTGGTGCTTTCACTTACGGATTTAAAAAACATTCTAGGAAATGTTTTTGTGCTTATTTGTCCTCTGGTAAGTAATGGAATTACTTCAAGTAGATAATGAAAATCTGCTTTTTTATTTCACATAGGAATTGCAGACAGCAGTAACTAAAATCCTGGAAACAGGTTTTTTGCTGAATCATTCACCCTTGCTCAAGACAAGCTTTCATTCTGCATTGAATTTTAATGTGAAGTTTCTTCATCTTCCCCCACTTTCTCTTCCATAGTCAGCTAATCAGTGATTTCTCTTTGGCTGGAGTGACACTGTCCTCCCAGAATGGTCAAACAAACTCTGCTGAGATATTTCCAGAGATCCCATACCTTTTTACTTCCAAGGATCCATTGATGATCTTTCCCTCAAGGGCTCACAGGTGAAACACCTCATTGCAACACAAACTAAGCATCTGGAAAATAATCCACTTGTTTTCTCAAAATTTATTAATTGTATTAAGTAAGCTGGTACAAGTTCAGCTCAAACTAAAGCACTTTTTAGTAACTTTATAAAGCACTGCCATGAGTAAAAATGGGATTTCCATCAAGCTTTCTGAAATAATGAAAATGTTGGAAGTCACTGAATAATCTTATTCCAGGAGATATATGTTTACAAAGATGATTCTGGGTTGGATGGGAGCAAAAGCCAAGTCAGGACATCCACCAGAAGGCTGTTTTGGTAGTCCAAAGAGAGAGCTTTGTTAATAAAGAAAAGCATCAGAAATGCCCTTTGGAGTAAAATTGACCACCTCTGAGTGTCTGGCTTCACGGTGCTAAATAAGGTGGAAACTTGCCTGCAGAGATCAAAACCAGCAGGTCCCTCAGAACCGCTGTACTCAGCATCTTGCCTAAACAGTCTCTGTGGCTGTCACCAGATGGCAGGTGGTAAGAATCTGAGTCATGGTGTGTAACCTTCCTGTGTAGGCCTCATAGCCATGAACAAGTGAGAGAAATACAGTCCATATGATTTGGTCCATAAATACAAAACTTACTAATATTATTGATATGAATTAACCAACTGTGCATGACTAGCAGAGCCAAGTTATGATTTTCATGGGCTCTGGGCAATTTTGAATCTGTGGGTCCCTTCCCCCATAAAAAAATTAAAAATTATATTTTATGGCTGCACTGGTATAAAGATGAATAGAATCCAGGCTGGATTTATTTATTTTTATTGTGGTGAAATATACTAAACATAAAGCTTACCATTTTAACCATTTTTAAGTGTATGGTTCAGTGGCATTAAGTACATTGCATTCATTTTATATATTTATTTATTTTTATTCTGTTTTTGAGAGAAATTAAAATTAAAACATTTTTGTGAGCCCTTAAAAGTATCATGGACCCTAGATACTATGCTGGATGTGCCTAATGGATAAGTTGGCCCTGACTATTAAATGGCAAAGGGGGGCAAGAGAAAACAAAATTGAAATGCACTCAAACTCATTTTACATTTCACACACAAAAAATGACATTTAAACTCGCCTTTCCTTTCTGCAGCAGGTATTAATCCTGGGAAGCAGTGTCTCTGACCAGATGGAACACAGGACTCAGAAAGACCTAGATGAAGCCCTATTTTTGCCCCTAACAGGCTATGTGTCACACCCAGGACAACGTGGGGGTCAGAAAGGCTCATCTGAGGAGCCTGTGTGGTCAGTGGAAGCAGACTCAGAAATAGCACCAGCTCCAGGCCAAGAGGGTGGGGCAGACACTCCAGATGAAGCCCAGGACAGTCCCCAGGAGTTCAATAGGAAGAATCCAGAGTTCAGTAGAGGACATATGTCCCAGTCATAGCCAAGAACTAGAGAAAGAAAATAATAGGCAACCAAGGGAACTGAGGTGAGAGGAGCAAATGCCAGTGCTGCTTTGCAAAAGCCTAGCTTGAGTCTCTTGCTCTTGCTGCAAGTGCTACCCACTGCCTGGAACCGTGTGCCCTGGGAACCCCTTCTCGCCACCTATGCAATCAGGAATCGGACTAATGACCTCCAGGTCTGATGAACCTATTTGCCTGTTTCCAGCTTCCTAGTAGCTCTACACTTTTCCCCTGCTCTAGTTCTAGATGATTGAAAGTCAGAGTTTAATGTTCAAGCTTTAGAGCAGAGGTTGAAAACTGGTAGCTGCAAGGCCAAATTTGGCCCACAGGCAAAGTTTGTTTGGCCTGCTCAATGATTTTAAACTTTGAATTAATTGCCAACATCCAAAAATCAGGAGATGGCTCATAAAAATCTAAATTTCTGCCTTCTCTTGAAAAGTTGTCCCCTCTCCCTTCCTTGGCTCTGTTTTTCCACATGACCTTGCCTGGAACTGAGCAGGAGTTGCCCCTTCTGGATGAGGGGTGAATGCTCCAGGGTGCCACAGTCTTGCCTAGTCCATTTTACTCTTGTCTTGCTCCTGTAGGCGTTGGATTTGCTACCCACACAGTGAAAGGTCAAAGCTTTTTCTTACCTGCTGAACCTCACCTCTCCAGTGCCCAGGCACTGTCCATCATGAGGCTGCTTGAAGCTGACCTTCAGGCCTCCCAAACCATCCCTTGTGGCTCAGTCTGAACAAAGCCTCTGAGCACCGAGTCATCCACTCTACATCTCCCCAGGGTGACCTCGACCCAGTGAGCAGTTTTCCCTGTCACTCATCTGCCCCGGATGAATATACTGCAACTGGAGATATGGAGTCTCCTTGATAAGATGTTCTTCTGCCCTTTGGAGGCACTGACTGGATAGTCTAGAAGTGCCTGCGTCTAAGGATCTAGTCAACCAGAGGCTGAAGTGCTGAAGAGGGGAAGCACCAGGGGGAAGCTCTTGCCAAGAGAGAGGAACCAGGAGAGCACGGGAACTGGGAACCACAGAGGTAGCACAGACTAAGTGCCCACATGCCACCGCCACAGGAAACTACCTATAAAATCCACCTCCCATGTTTCCTCATAAATAAGTTCTTTATTTCCTCTTCTAGAAGTCTCAGTTACAATTAGACTAGAACAGAATGAGCTTTTATTTATTTATTTATTTATTTATTTATTTTTTGAGACAGGGTCTCACTCTGTTGCCTGGGCTACAGTGCAGTGGCATCATCACAGCTCACTGCAACCTCCAACTCCTGGACTCAAGTGATCCTCCTGCTTCAGCCTCCCAAGTAGCTGGGACTACAGTCATGTGCCACCACGCCCAACTAATTTTTTTATTTTTTGTAAAGATGGGGTCTCGCTGTTGCTTGGGGTGATCTCGATCTCCTGGCCTCAAGTAATCCTCCCATGTCAGCCTCCCAGAATGTTAGGATTACAGGTGTGAACCACCATGCCCAGCCAGAATGAGATTATAAAACGATTCTACAGGGTTTTGCTCAAAGTAGGTTGAAACAATTCAGTCAAGATAACACAGAATTGGAACAAAGAAATTCAAGAGCAGTACCATTTTCTAGATTATTTTCCTGAACTAGTTCTAACATTATCCACTTGGCAATATCCTCTTTCCTTTTGTCATTTCTACCACCTAAACCTCTGTGGGACCTCTGCACTCTATCCTCAGAGCCTCTGCTTTGGTTCAAGCAGCTTGGCCTTCCCTGAGCTCCCCATTGGCTTTGATTATGTCCTCGCACCTGTCAGGGTGAAGGTTCTAAACACAACTAAGAGCATCTTTCTTTCCAACTTAAAATCTCCAAGGGCCCCTCACTGTCTCCAGGGTAAAAAGCTGTTTCTTCTCTTGATACCAGAGCCCTGCTGACACCTGGCCCTGCTGCCTCTATAGCCTCATCTTGTGTTACTCTCCAGTCATATAAAATTACCTACAGATCCTCATGTAGGACCAAAATGTCCCTTACGTTTTCTGCCTCTCAGCTTTGGCTCTTGCTATTTCTCTGTATCTGGAATCTACTTTTCCCTCCTGTCAGACTCCCCTCCAGAAAACTCCTACTCATCCCACAAGACCTTGTCCAAGTGATTCCAGATCAATGATGCCTCTTTTTCTACGCTGCAAGGGAATAGCATGGAGTAGAATGACTAGATGCCAGTTCCCTGGAGGATGAGCACCAAAAAGAGATAGGGCTCTGGCCATGGGTGGGCATCAAAGAATAGATCAGGAGTTGCAAACTGACAGCTTCCCCAGTCCACATTCTATCTCCAGAAGTGGTTTTTGTTTTTGTTTTCATCAGGCAAGAGTTTTAATTTTTTTTAATTTTATTTTAAGCAGCTATTCTTCAGATCTCTATGTTACATTCTTGGTGCCTGAAGGCCTCTGGGTAAATGGATTGTGAGAGGGGACCCATTAAGAGTGCAAGAGGGCCGGGCGCGGTGGCTCACGCCTGTAATCCTAGCATTCTGGGAGGCCGAGGCGGGCAGATGGCTCAAGGTCAGGAGTTCAAGACCAGCCTGAGCAAGAGCAAGACCCCATCTCTACTAAAAAATAGAAAGAAATGAATTGGCTAACTAAAATATATAGAAAAAAATTAGCCAGGCATGGTGGCACATGCCTGTAGTCCCAGCTACTCGGGAGGCTGAGGCAGAAGGATCGCTTGAGCCCAGGAGTTGGAGGTTGCTGTGAGCTAGGCTGACCCCACAGCACTCTAGCCCGGGCAACAGAATGAGACTCTGTCTCAAAAAAAAAAAAAGAGTGCAAGAGGTTTCTCTTCTGTTTACCAGGAGTTGGTCACATGGGGTAGCCTGAGAGTCAGAAACCCTGGCTCCACCTGACCCATACCTGTGGGAATGGCTGGACATTGAAGTTAAACAGAAGCCTTCCTACCCTTTACCTCCTGTCCCCACTCCCCACTGTCTAAGGGTGGGAATGTACCACTAAAGCCAAAGTAAAGGGATCTTAGCATGTGTTTCTAGACTTCCCGTGTGTGCCTATCTAACTAACGGGAAGGCTGAGAGGCAGCTGAAGGTTGATAACATGGACTCTAAAGTCTGGATCAGGCCAGGCACAGTGGCTCATGATTGTAATCCTAGTATTCTGGGAGGCTGAGGCGGGAAGATCCCTCAAGGTCAAGAGTTTGAAACCAGCCTGAGCAAGAGCAAGACCCCGTCTCTATTAAAAATGGAAAGAAATGAATTGGCCAACTAAAAGTATATAGAAAAAATTAGCTGGGCATGGTGGCGCATGCCTGTAGTCCCAGCTACTCGGGAGGCTGAGGCAGAAGGATTGCTTGAGCCCAGGAGTTGGAGGTTGCTATGAGCTAAGCTGACCCCATGGCACTCTAGCCTGGGCAACAGAGTGAGACCGTGTCTCAAAAAAATAAAATAAAATGAAGTCCAGATCAGGTTAAAATATCAGCTTTTTATGGAGTGTAGGCTTTGAGCAGGTTATATTTTACTTCTCTGTGCCTTAATTTCCTTGTTGATAAGATGGGAATAATAATAGTACCTACCTATAAAGTTGTACAGATTAGATGAGTTAACTATGTAAGGCTGTTAGAATAGTGTAAATTTATACATAGAAAGGGCTACATAAGTGTTGCTATTCTTGGTTTTTGGACAGTACTATCCTTCCAACCCACAGGAAAGAGTGTAGTGCTGGTGCTGCATGGTGTATGCATGGCCCCAGCCACAGGGCTCCTTATGAGTTCAGCTGGAGGAACCCCAACGAGTAGCTAGTATAGATAGAGCTTCCTTGAGCAGGTCTGCCCCTTGCTGCCTGGGCATGTAGCTGGAAGGGCCAGGGCTGAGTGCTTACAAGCTGGCCATCAATGGGCATAAGCCTAGCCACCACCATGTCCGTTCTACCTGTCCCTGTCATCCGTGTGTCACAAGGTGAAGTTGTTGGGCCATGTTTACTTGAGAGAGAGAGAGAGAGAGAGAAGGCAATTTGATTTGCATCCTGCTGGTAGAGTCCTGAATGTTTTTCTGTATCCAAATAATTCAGAAACATGGCAGAAGCTTACAAAGAGCTTCCCAGCTTAAACACTCTCATGCTGCTTCCTCCTCCCCTCATTGCTTGGGCCCCTCTGTCCTTTGTATGTGCCTCTGTCACAGCACATGGCACACTAGTATACTAAATTTCTTTAATTCCAAAAAGTTATTTTAAGACATCTTTTAATATATTAATTTAATAATAGATATCTGAGTCAGGGGGACCCATAACATCAAATGAATTTATCGATTAGTGTATTTGATTTTGGAAGCTTTTAAAATGTAAAAAAAAAAAAAAATCTTTAAGTTGAAGAAATAAGTAAGTCAATGATTTTTTACATTCTCTCTTCAACAGACTGTCAACTTAGTAGAATCAGGGACAGTACATTTTTGTCCTTCTCCTCCCAATCCCCCAGCCCAGGCCATGCCTGTTGATGTCCTGAATGAATGTTTCATTTGGAAATTTTTCTAGAAGCTCCCTTGGTTACTATGGTAACCCAAAATTGGTTTCACAGTCCTGTGTACCAAGGGGAGTCCTGCTGAGGAAGGCTGCCTGCTGACCTGGACTCTGAACCGTGCTGCATATGCTGACCGTCCTTCCTGGGCAAGCACAGTGATGGAAATAAAACATTTGTGATAAAAACTGCAGGGATGACACCTTTGCTAATATAAAACAATTTATTTAAAATAATTCTGTTGTCTATTGTTGAACTTTCTTGTCAATGCAAAAACAAAAAATTTGACCTCTCAAAGTGTTTTCTCAGTGAGGGCTAGACAATTTGAACAAAGGGCTCTCATTGGAGAGTTAGGAAATCTATTCTCGTGGTTTAGTAATTTGTTGAGTTTTGGTTGAATCCAGCTATTCTCTGGGAGTTTAGAAATTCCGGCTAAGAAAGAATGCCTATGAATATAATAATAATTTCCATTTCCTCAGTGCTTATTCATGCTCCAGGTACTTCACATGGACTTATTCAACAAGCACTGATGTATCACTTACTATAATGTGTGCTAAATTCTTTTCTAAGCACTTTACATATATTAATTCATTTCATTCTTATAACAAGCCTGTGAGACACCTTCTACTGTTATCCCCATTTCACAGATGAGAAAACTGAGGCACAGAGAGGTTGGCTGATTTGCCCAAGGTCACATAGCTAGTAAGCTATAGAGACAAAATTCAAACCCAGGCTGCCTGGCTCCAGAACCTGTGCTCCTGACCAAGTTGCTACACTGCCTCTGTTAATCCTTCCCATAACTCAATAACATAGTAACACCTATATTATTGAATTATACAGATTGGACAGATTGGATACTGAGGCTCAATCAGTTAACCATGTCTCTATAGCCTCCATAGTATCTGCTCCTGACCTGGGAAAATTCTGGAAACTCTCTTAAGGTTTATTAGAATCAATCTTCCATCTCCCACTTCCCCAAACACCCATACATACATTCACAGGAAATTTATAATGTTTCTCTCAAAGTTATTTTTAGGAGACTAGAAGCCCCGAATCCTCATAGACAAATTATTTTCAAGTGGTACTCTCAGGCATACACTGGCAAGAATTGAATATGCAAGCATAATGAGTTCAATTAATTAGGAGAGAGTATTTCTTTTAAGGTCACAAAATAAATGCTGTTTAAAGTGTGAGCTGGTAATCAGGAATACTGCAACTTAAATGCTTAAAGCATTTGAACTGTATTATCCTAAGAGAGTGCTCTTGGAATATGGAAGAGTATTATTTTCCACAAATCTGTCAGTAGAGAGAAGATATAAATTAATACTCTAAACTGGGCCACTTCCCCAGGCAAAATTGTGAGTCCCTTGAACATACAATAGTAGGGTGACCAACCATCCTGATTGGCCTGAAACTGTCCTGGTTTTAGCACTGAAAGTTCCTCATACCAAGGAAACCTCTCAGTCCTAGAAAAACTGGGATGCTTGGTTACCCCAAATTAAGAACCAGTTATGAGAGAAAATTTCTGGGAGAAATTCCTTGCTGGATGGAGAAGGGGAACTGAGGGTAGTGAGAGGCAAACGTCATCACAGGCAGAGGGAGCAGCTTGAGCAAAGGCCCAGAGGTGTGAAAAGTTGCAGTGGTTTGGGGGAGTCGCAAGGCTCCTGCATGGGTTTAATTTAGAGTTGAGAAGGGAGGCAGAGTGCGAAGGGAGTGGGAGAGGAGGTGGCTGGCCAGATAGTAAACTGATAGAATGTGAAATGGATAGATAGAGCTTTATGACCCCAGTTCAATGCTAAAGAGCAGTTACCAGGACCAGGAACACTTTTTACGTGGTAGTGGTCTTTTGGGGTCTTGGTTAACGTTAAAAAAAGAAAAGAAAACAAAGATGGGGCAGAATCTTAACTTGGTGGTCTTTAAACATTTTTACTCACATATTACCTAAAGTAATTTATTAATATAAATTATGTATTGCCTTGCTTATTTTTAAATTGACGTTTAAAATTTTTATCATAAGTTTAGTTATTACAGAGGTCATAGTTTCTGGCACTTTATAAATATTGACATTTTAAAATAAACAGTTATATCACTTGTTAAATGAACCCAGTGGAATCTAAATACCAAAGCAATTCAACATCCTACTCAACCAACATCCATTTAAAACATACATGAACAACCGATTTTTCTTTTTTCTTTTTTTTCTGTCAAGACCCTGGAGGGTAGAGCCAAACATGAAAATGGGCAGAGGACTCTCAAAAAACTATTTTTCAACAAAAAATTTTATGTTGGTCATTTTTGTCCTGGAACTTATGTTTCCATTCCACTTCCTCTGCAGAATTTTTTAATGCTTAAAAGTCTCTTATTAATCACAGTATCACACTTCTTTGCAACATAAGTTATGTATATAAATTGAAATGGAAGTAAAATTTTTTGGAAATAAGTTTATTAATGAGATGGAAGGCTATTTTTTAAAAATTGGTTCATGAATGCATGGATGAAGATTTTTTTTATGGCTAAAATGAGATAGCATTCAGAATCAATCATATTTCTCTTTTGTTTGTTTACATATATGTAAGCCCTGAGAAATCTTTATATAAATAATATGATGGGAAGACATCCCATCCATAGAAGAATGGAAGACATTTTGTTATAAACAAATGTCACTCAGGCTTCAAATTCCTCTTAAGTTATATGCCAAAAAACCATATAATGGTATATTATAAAAATAATTTTTGTTGAGCTATCAGCTGACACTTTGATTAGATCCTCCTTCAATTTTGTTGAAATTAAAGAACAGGATACACCTGGCCTACAAAAATTTTGTTATCTGATGATTCACTTCTTTTTTGTTTTTTAACATACAAATTTGTTTAATAAATTTTATGTGACACTGGAGCCTTCATAAGGAAATGAAGACCTGAAGAAATAGGTAAACCTGTGTATTTTTAATGCTAGATTTGATGAAGTGGATAGTTGTGAAGTATGATTAGATAAAAAAGTATGATCTAATGGTAATAAACTGGGGGAACTTAGCAAGGCCTGTTTATTCAA
>CAUYRT010026081.1:0-32476 GCA_963574885.1 Lepilemur ruficaudatus | reverse complement strand
GAGTTAAGCTTTATCTAAAAGACCAGAAAGGAAATGCTCAATTTAAGATCAAGGTATGAGCACTCTGGGAGGTCCAGACAAGAAAATGTTTCAAGTTAAGATATGCATATGCTAGGATGCTTGAGTTAAGATGGGTGTTTTTTACCTTGAGGTGATGTTAATGCTATACCGGCATCAGGTTGGGGAAGTAAACTGCTCTTGATTTGGTTAGCAAAACCTGCTTAGTGGGAATTTACGATTTGTGAGCATGACTCATCTGGCCTCCTTAGGAAGGAATTTTGGGCAAAAGAAAAAGGATCAGAGTTCAGTCTTCAGTTCCCCCTGTTGGCCAAAGATCATTCCATGGAATGCATGTGTGGGCCAATAACCAGCATGAGATCCCATGGCGCTAGGAAGGCTCATTCCTAGAGTTGTCTATCTGATCCCACAGTGATAGGAAGGCTCATTCCTAGAGTTGTCTGTCTGGTCATCCAGTGTTGTGAAATAGGCGATGTTGTATTGTAGGGGAGGGACATGACTCCACATGATTTAATAGCCAACTGTTTAAGGGGGCCAGAGAGAGTCAGGCCTAGGGTTTAGTCTAAAAAACGTCTTGGACCAGATCTATTCTGCAAGCTATCATGATCCGGGCCTCTGATTGGGTTTTTCTCCTTTTCCTGTATCTGGTATAGCATTAACACCACCTAAAAGGTAGAAAACACCCATCTTAACTCAAGCATCCTAGCATATGCATATCTTAACTTGAAACATTTTCTTGTCTGGACCTCCCAGAGTGCTCATACCTTGATCTTAAATTGAGCATTTCCTTTCTGGTCTTTTAGATAAAGCTTAGCTCTCCCAGCCAATTATCAGCCAAAGAATCTTTAAACCCACCTATAACCTGTAAGCCCCCACTTCGAGATGTTCCGCCTTTTGGGGCCAAACCAATGTATGCCTCCCACGTATTGATTTATGACTTTACCTGTAACCCCTGTCTCCCTGAAATGTATAAAACCAAACTGTAACCTAGTCACCTCGAGTCCACTTGCTCAAGGTTTCTTGGGAGTGGCTCCGGGTCATGGTCCTCAAATTTGGCTCAGAATAAACTTCTTTTAAATATTTCAGAGTTTGGATTTTTTCCGTCCACAGAAGGCAGGCTCTTAGTCCTCAATACAATTAAACTAGAAATCAATAAAAGAAAGATATAGCTTGAAATTTCAAAAATTCTTGGAGATTAAATAATATACACTAGGAAATAGAATAAAAGAATACACAGAGACAAAGGTATAGTTTTATATAAAGCAGGGGTACTCAGGAGTCTACACTACATCTCTGCCAGTAGTTCAGGCTCGAGGTTAGATTCACATATTTTTTTATAATCACAGATATCAATTATCAGTTGCCAGAGTAACAGATTTACATAGTAACAGGTAGTTTCCATTTGGGTTAAAAGTTTTTTCAAAGGGCTTCTAACAAATTCTAATCTATTCTATCTAAGTGAACAAACAGTTACAAAATTTTTCAAGGACTAACTTCTATGTTCTAAGAGATAGCTATCAATTAACAAAAAAATAACAAAGAGATATGCTGGCTCTATATTTCTTTTATCTAGTTATTGTGGATTTGAGGCAGACAGGAGAAAGCAGGAAGCCCAACTCTACAGTCTAAATTGCTCATAACCACAGGGGTGTGTCTCTGGGCTAAGGCACTCATTGTTCTAGCTCCCATCCTGTGAACCATGCATATACCTGTGTTGTCTTTCAAGATCAGGGAGGCGTCACAGACCTGAGATAACCGAGAAGCCTCATGGAAAGCATCCGCACCAGAGCTTTGAGAGCCCTCCCAAGGCAAGGCAGCCCTTGATACGCAAACTAACGAGTTCACATATTCCCTCAGGGAAAAACCCTGCAAACTCCTCTTTCTGTCTTTAATATAGCAATATTGGGTGATACAATAGAATAATGATCTTATGAGCCACATCTCATTAATTCCTCAATCATCTTTCCTCAACAAAAAAGCACCATATCTATCTGCTTATTCATTTGTTTATTTGTTGATTTAAGAAGTATTCAAGTGCTAGCAGGGGCAGAAGGTATTGGGGAGAATGGGCTCATTAAGGAGGTTACTGCCAAGGCTTTTATGAAGGAGGGGAAAGGAAATAAGACTGGAAGGGTAAATTATGTCCATAGATAATATTTTTAATTTTATTTCAGCATATTATGAGGGTACAAATGTTTAGGTTTGCCCCACCTGAGTCAGAGCTTCAAGCATGTCTATCCCCCAGACAGAGTGCACTGCATGCATTAGGTGTGTTTATACCCATTCCCGCCATCCCCCTTTCACCTGCCCGACACCCGAGGAATGCTACTACTATATGTGCACTTAAGTGTTGATCTGTTAATACCAGTTTGATGGTGAGTACATGTGGTGCTTGTTTTTCCATTCTTGTGATACTTCACTCAGTAGAATGGGCTCCAGCTCTATCCAGGATAATACAAGAGGTGCTAGATCACCATTGTTTTTTTGTGGCTGAGTAGAATGCCATGGTATACATATACCCCATTTTATTAATCCACTCATGTATTGATGGGCACTTGGGTTGTTGTTTCCACATCTTTGCAATTGTGAATTGTGCTGCTATAAACATTATAGTGGAGATGTTTTTTGTTTTTGTTTCTTTTATAGAGTGTCTTTTTTTCTTTTGGGTAGGTGCCCAGTATTGGGATTGCTGGATCGAATGGCAGTTCTACTTTTGTAGCTCTTTGAGGTATCTCCATATTAATTTCCACAGAGGTTGTGCTAGGTTGCAGTCCCACCAGCAGTCTATGAGTGTTCCTGTCTCTGCACATCCACGCCAACATTTATTGTTTTGTGACTTTTTGATAAAGGCCATTCTCCTTGGAGATAAGTGATATCTCACTGTGGTTTTTATTTGCATTTCCCTGATGATTAGAGATGTTGAGCATTTTTTCATATGTTTGTTGGCCATTAGTCTATTTTCTTTTGAAAAGTTTCTGTTCATGTCCTCTGCCCCCTTTTTGATAGGGTTGTTTGATTTTTTTCTTGCTGAATTTCCTGAGTTCTATATAGATTCTAGTTATCAGCCATTTATCAGATGTGTAGCATGTGAATATTTTCTCCCATTCTGTAGGTGGTCTGTTTGTTCTCATGAGAGTTTCCTTGGCTGTGCAGAAGCTTTTGAATTTGATCAGGTCCCATTTATTTATTTTTGTTGTTGCTGTGATTGCCTTTGGGGTCTTCTTCATAAATTCTTTGCCTAGGCCAATGTTTATAAGAGTTTTTCCAACATTTTCCTGTGGAATTGTTACAGTGTCATGCCTTAGATTTAAGTCTGTTATCCACCGTGAGTTGATTTTTGTGAGAGGTGAGAGATGCGGATCCTGTTTCAGTCTTCTACATGTGGCTATCCAATTTTCCCAGCACCATTTATTGAATGAGGATTCTTTTCCCCAGTGTATGTTTTTGTCTGCTTTGTCAAAGATTAGGTGGCTATATTTAAAATCTTTCGATATCAACTCAGCAAGAGGTCTTGAAGGGCATATAATAATTATCTATAGTATATAATTAGACTATAACCCATTGAGGGCAGGGACAATATTTTTGTTCACCATTGAACTCTACTGCTGAGGATAGTGGTATCATATAGTATTTGTTTAGTCAATCAGTAAATGTACTGTCTAGTGGGTGAACAGCGTATGGCAATAAAATATGTAATTGCCTGGCGTGGTCTTCAGCATTTTGTAGGTGCACAGTATTTGCTATCTAGCACTGAGTACAGTGTGCTATGGGAACATCCAGGACAGTCCCTTTCTGTCTTGGGGGGAGGAGGCAACACTGAGTTTCATCTGCAAGGATGAATGGATGAAAGGGGTAAAAAAATTTTCCACATAAAGTGAACAGCATGTTCAAAGACACAGAGGTTTGCAAGAGCACAACATACTTGGGAGAATGCAAGTAGGTGAAATCAGATGAAGCATGCATATTCAAATAGGAATTCAGCCACAAAATGAAGGGACTTGAATGCCCTAAGGATTTTTCCTTTATTCTGAAGAATGTTTTGGATCCATTGAAAAATTTTAAGCAAAGGAGTGACATGATATGATTTGCATTTTAGAAACTGTTTTCTGAAATCATAGTTAATTCTTTTTAATTTAAAATCTTTTAATACCAACTCAGCAAGAGGTCTTGAACATTTGTCTTTCATAAATGTTTAACTTTTATTATTATCTGCACTGGAGCCAATAGATGGTTGTATGTCTCTGCATATGTATATGTATAAAAAGCAATATTAGCAATAACATTTTCCTTAATTAATTTTCCCATGACTGAATTCCTATTTGAATATTCATTCTTACAACAGTGCAGTGTGTTGTGATGCACTTCGGTGAAATTAACTCAACAAACTCTTCTTTCCAATTTTAATATTTCGTTGGGTTTTCTATTCTCGAAAACTCATTAGTATCCAAGTGCAGTGCTGACGAGAAACAAGAGAGAGGCATATTGTGTGAATGTGAGTTGCAGAAAAGAGACAGCTGGCACGAGAATTTTCTAATAACGTCCCAAAAAGGCTGCTGTGTCTTAACAAAAAAAGTATGTTTTGAGCTTTCCCTTTGTACTAAAAATTCTGAATCTTATTTACACCTTTTTATGAATGCTGGCAAAAGCCAAATTGTTCTCACCTAAACCCTCTCATGGACCTATGCCAAAGAAGATTTGGTATGTTTTCCAAATTTTCTGGTAGTTTTGAGAATTTTTGTAGAGATGCACTTCACCACATGGGCATTTGTACATATAGATGACATAGTTTTAATCTCCAGAAAAATCATTACTTTCAGTGTCTCTTGTATACCCCTCCCTCCCCACTGCTTCAGTCAACCTGTGATTTGACTGTGCAATTATGCTCACATTTTCCCACTTGTATGCTTTTACCTATGGTGCCATTATTTCTTTCTAGAATGCTTTCCTATTATCTTTATATGTTGATATTCTAACCATCTTCCAAGGCTAAGTTTAAATGTTTGCCCTTCAAGAAGGCTTTCAGCCCATGAGAAGAGTTCTCTTTCTGGAATCGGTGGTACTCATCACATTCCAAGTTCTCTGACAGTTGTTTGTGGACACACCTTCTTATAATTACAATAGCTGTCATTTATTGAGAATCTGCAATGTGCCAGGCTTGGTGTCATTGTTATGACATGAGGTTGATATTATTACCACCATTTTACCAAGGATGATAAAGCTAGGGACAAGTGTGACTACAAGACTACTTATTGTATGAAAATGTGACTACCAAAAGTTCATACTCTTTAACCACGATGAATGATTTATTGCTTTATTTGACAGGTGTTGGAGGATAATACAGTAGGGTATATTTGAGATTAGTCTTGAAAAATGAATGGATTAGGAATTCTGAAGACAAAGATTGGATGGGTACTATTCCAGGTAGAGGGGAATATGAGAGTAAGAATGAAGAAATATGTATGTTGTGGGGCAAAAGGTATTGGGGAGCATTGGCTCATTAAATTGGTTACTACCAAGGCTTTTATGAAGGAGGGGAAAGGATGTAAGACTGGAAGGGAAAATCGTGCCCAGACTGTGACAGGCCATGGATATGGACCAGAGGGGAACTCTAGTCCCAGGTTCAAGAATGGAGGGAGGAGTTGAGGCCTTGGGTGGAGTTAGGAGTGCATGGAGAGAGCTCATGATGATACAGGAAAAGTGCTAGGGGGATAAGGCTTGAAAGTTCACAGCTCATTTTCAATTGGCTGGTCACCTGGGCATTCCTTCATCTTGAGAAACAGAACCAGCTAAGACTGGTTTGAAGCTGATTTTCCTAAACTACTAAGGGATGGATCCTTAAATACTTGCAATAACAGGATTGGGTCAAGAACTCCCAGTTTGAGGGAAGGAAGAGATGTGAGGGCAGGGAACTAGGCAGAGCATTGCATAAGCCAAGTAAAATCAGTCCCTAAACTGGGTCATGAAGCAGGGAGGTGTGAGGGGGAAGTAGCAAGAACTTCCTTCGTGTTTTTAATGTGTTAAGACTGTTTTAGTTCAATGTGAGGCATGATCAGGAAGAACATATGTCCAAGTTTCTCTTGTTTTGAAGTGTTGATTGGTATAACTAAGAGAATGCTAAAATAGCTCTATAGACACATTGAAACATTTCTGAAGTAACGGCATAGCCTATTCCAAGGATGGCAAAAAGGAAGGAGGGTTTGTTTTATTTTTGTGGTGACACGTAACTGACCCTTTGGTACATCGTTAATTTTGAACAAGGGGTATCACCTATCCAGCCAGATGTTTGTGAATCCCTCTTTAGTAGTCAGGGGACTTACACAAGAGTTGTGATGCTTTGCTTATAGCTGGCTCACTTATAGTGTCTGTGGCAAATCATCTCTGCCTTCTATATCTATTTTCTTTGCCCTTTTCTATAGAATTTATTACATCAAGAAGAATTTCTATGGGAAAAGGGGCCTAGTCTATCTTACTCACTGCCATAGCCACAGAACCTAGTATGTGGATATTTATTTGTTGAGTGAACAAATGGAACACAACATGGACTAGGAAAATCTGGGTTTAGTTCCCAATTTTGTCACATAATTGTTAGATGGATGCTTCCAAGCAAAAATGTAGAATTCCTGAGTTTCTGTAGAAAGAGAAAACAGCATCTGTCCTGTTTAACTCACAGAATTCTTGTGAGGATCAAGTACATATGAAAACACTTGGAGGGACATTATAATTAGCAGACGAGAGATAAAGGGAAGAGCCCCATCACGTATTGTGCCTTGTGCCAGGTGCTTTACCTTCAAAACCATGTTTAAATCTCATGACAGTTTTAAAGGACATTATTATTGTTCCCATCTTTCAAATGCGGACACTGAGGCTCATAGAAGCTCAGGTCACACATTTAATAAGTAGCAAGCCAAAGGGGCAGAGCCTCTTCTGTCTGTCTTTGCAAAAACCAATGTTCTTATGCTCTATACTGCACAAATGTGAGGTAACTTTATTCAAATACTGACATTTAAATGTGAGCTTTTACAGAAACCTGTCATAGAAGGACAAAAGTCATTCTTAAAAGATACAGCAATGGCACCTGAGTCTATCTAGGAAGAGATATCTTTGTCATAATTAGCATCATAATTCCCAGCAACCATGATGCTAATTAACATGACATTTGCATACATGTCTGTGGGAGCTAGGGTGGTAGTGCTTTTGCAAACACAGATATCTGCTGATGGTACTTTTCCTCATTTATGCTAAGCTCTCCATTTAGTGATGCCCATTTAGTGTGTTGAGTGCAGAATCATTTTGCCTATATACACTATATTTGGTATAAGTCTGTTTTTTTCCTGTTTTCTCGCATTGTTCTTCCTACAACAATTAGAACAATCTTGAGTGGTTCAAGTGAGGGCAAACATATGTTAAGTGAAGAGGAAGCACTTTATTTAGAGGCAGAGAGGTGTATGGAATCTCAGCTCTGCCCTCACTTAGTGTGGGGACTTGGCCTCTCAGAGACTTGGCCTTCCTCTATGAAACAGTGACAAGAGCAAAATGGTAAAGAGAAGTATAGCAGAAGGTCAGTGTATGTAAGAGTCAGTTCCATGTGGTTCTACATGGGACACCTTGTAAATGTTAGTTTCTTTCCTTCTTTTATCATTAATGTTTGGAATAACTGCTAAAAATCAAGAGATTTGGGTTCCAGTCCCAGACCTTGAGCAAGTCACTTCACCTTGATGAGCCTCAGTTTCTCCATCTGTCATGAAGTACTTCAGCTAGATAGTCTATATTTTTATCATTGAGATTTTGTCCAGGTCTCATACCTGTCAAAAGCCAAAGGTCTGCCACATGGAGTGATAAGTGCTGTGATGGGGTTATGGAGGCTCTGAGAATGCTGAGGCCAACTGACTCAGCCAGCCTTGGAGAAGGTGAACAGGGGGCTACAGACCAGGAGGTCAAGGAAGTCTTCCTTGGGGTAACAGTGCTTCAGATGATTCTTGGAAAAACATAAGAGCCTATTTAAGTACAGAAATAGCAGCATATTTTTCAGTTTATGTAAAGCCTAAAGGTGAGAGAGCAAGAAATGTTCAGAAAACTGCAAGTGTGTCAATAAAAGTAGAACATGTGACACTGTTATGTAGTTATGCATGCATATATTATGAGGTTTAGGGTAAAGGCGGGAAAGAGAAAGGAAAGCCTAAAGTACTAAGGAATTTGGGGTTTTTGACATAGATGATGAGGAAGTTTAGAAGTAGAAAGGGGGCATAATCAGGTTTGACTACTACAAATTACACTTTTGGGACTATGGTATGTGAGAGGCCAAACAGAGGCAGATAGACCAATTTGGAGGGAATTGGAGGAACTTGTGTATGAGCATGGCATATTTACGGGTGGTGAAGAGACCAATTGCTGCAGTAACTGTAATTATGTGCTCAGATAGAAGGGGAAATGAGAAAGGCCAGGCCAGTAAAGTCAACCATCAAAGATCTCAAACAAAACTAGAAGGAGGCAGAACCTTTTCTGATTCTATGATTGGTGTGAAATTACAAATAGAGATCAATTTTATATATACATATATACTAAGCAAAGTGCAGTCTTCCCTCAAATTCTCTCTGAGATGCAGACATATTAAGATTTCTATTAATAAATTTCTATGTAATCCTTAGGATTGAATGTGAACATTAGTAAAAATATCACCTAGTGGCCAGGAGGCTACCTGTGACGGGAGATTCACCCTCTACATTTTATTAGGCTTAAGAGCAGGAGTTTGATGCTTTTTAGTAGAATATATTGCAGGATTGTGTTTAGGAAGAGAATCTTCTGCTTTCTTGGTGATCGCTGCCAATTTGTCACTTATTAGCAGAATTATACCCTTCGTACCACTGTAACTACATTATTCAAACTGCAAAGTCTGATAAATGGAACTATGTCATTTCAGTCTGGAATTATTTACAGAGTATCTGTTACTTTTTGGAATGCAGCCAGGTCTAGAGGAAAGGAGGATGGAGTTGTTAGGAGAATTAAATAAAATTATATGAGGCATGTCAGGTGCCTAGCACAGTGCCTGGCACAGGACAGCCCAAATAATAATGGTCCCCTCCTTTATGCCCCTAGAAAACAAGGACCAAATCATGAATAAAGAACAACTTGTACTCAGTGGGATTTATAGCCTCATTAGAAAGATAAAACACAATGAATACAAATAATCTTTCTAATGTTTCACAGTTTACAAATCACTGTCACATCCACCATTTCATGTCAAGCTTCCAATATCAACTCAAGTAACCAGGGCATATTATAGCCCAATTAAACAGATGAGGAAACTAACAGAGAGGGAGGTTAAGTGGCTAAACAAGGCAAAATTGTTATCAAGTGACAGGGTAGGTATACCTGGCTGCAGATTATGGCCCTTGTCATTACAAATAGATTCAATTTAGGGCAAAGTATCCAGCACACTGTGGTAGGTACAAGGTACCATATGAACTGAATCCTAGCCTGTGCATGGTAGAATTTATAGTTTATAGTTTTATTGTAGAAACAAAGTGCTAAGGAAACCTAGAAGAGAAAATGTTTATTCTTCCTGGCATCCTTCAATTCAGTGTCCTTTTCTGCTTTCTTTCAGGATCCACTTCTAAGGATGGACATTTTTTACTTGGCCTTCTGTCCCTGTCCTGCTTAGGGTGAAGTTCCAGTAATGTCCTAGGAACTGGTCTAATATACTGAGGGTTTTTGCTCCATTCTGCTATTGTAATTCCTACTTAATGTAGCCAACTGAGGCAGGTAGCCCTGTGCCTCAGCTACTGGGAGCCACCCGATATTAAGAGCAAACTACCATTCCTACGTCCTGCTACCCCCACCTGTGATTTGAATCCTGAATTTCCTAAGGGGAGGCCCCAACTCCTGTCTTCTTTTGTCCTCCAGTCTTCCATTATTCCTCCTCTTTTGTGCAATCCTCTCCCCAGCATCCTTAGAAATCCCATTGAGCAAAATGGGCAAGACAAAATTCAACATGGCACTGACCCAGGGCCTTCACTGGTCGAGATTCTGGCTTATCTTAGATGAGGGGATATAGAGAAAAAGAAGAGAATGCAAGTAAGCAGATTGTTATTCTGAGGAAGGGAAGAAGAATCCAGTGTATAATCCCTGCTTCCAAGAAGATAAGACATAGTTGCATGAGTTCAGGAGACAGCACATGAAAAACTTATCTCAAATGCTGTTTTAAATATTTCATTTAACTACGCATTATTCCTCTGAACAGGATTAGTATTTTCATTTTACAGATGACATAAGTGAGGCTCAGAGATAGCTGGGCTTTGTCCAAGTTTCCATAACCAGGAAGTAGTAGAACTGTGGTTGAGGATTCATTATTCTGAGTGAATGCACCATTCTCCTCTCTTACTCAAAAGCTGCAGTAGATGATCAATTTCTAAATCATGCAACTCAAATGCCAAGTGTTGCTGGAGCCCAGGTTGAGGATGATCTGGGAATAATGTGAGATGGAGCATTTGGAGAAGGTTTTCTGAAGAACCTAGGTGTTTAAGATGAGTTTGAAGAGACAGGGAGAAGGGAGGAGGCCATGTGGGCACAGAGTATTCAAGGCTGCGGAGGTGGGAACGAGTTGGGCACATGTGGAGGTAGTGTGGATCATGGCCTTAAGGGAGCAGAAAGTGCATTTGAGGAGGATGGCTTGGTTTGTCTGGGAGGAGGGCTGTCAGCCTAAATATGTCTCTTATTCCCTACTCCCCTAATGACTGTGTGGAACAGCCCTCTGTGAGTGTGAGAAGACCCACTGAAAGCAGGAATTAACCTCTACCATGCAGAGCATGCTGAGGAGAGGTTTTTTCCAAGCCATATTTAAAACCTTGTTTTGAAGAACATCCCTAAATTCTCTAACAGAAGACAGATGTCTGCCTGAACAAATATCAGCTCTCACATAATTTGTTGTTTCTATTTCCCCAGTGTTTGCCTATTGAATCTGACAACCTCCTATAATTATCCATTTTACAGAATGAATTATAGGATGCATGTCCCACATATGTGGCTCACATTGTTCTTAATTCATGGAGTATGTGGTTATAGGGTGCCTCTGTGTAGGGTACCAGATTCTTTCTGGCTCCTTGATGCCACCTGCCTTCCCAAGCCTCTATGCCTTCACTTGGGCAATTTGATCTCCATCTTCTGAATCGGTACCTTCAGCACCAGTATACCAAAGCTATGGTTGGTCAGTGATTAAATGGAGCCTCAATTCAATAATTCAGTAAAATTATTAATGTAGCAGTATAGCATAAGCCTTAAAGGTCTGACAGACCTGGTTTTGAATTTTCTACTTACTATAATATCTGTAAATTATCTAACCTCTCTGATCCTCAGTCTTCCCATCTGTAAAGTGGTTATTATAAAGGGCCTACTGTATAGCAGGTGCTAAATAAATGACAGTTATTATTATTGTCATTTTTCTTCTTGTCTAGACCTTATATATTGTTTGATAGCTGATCTTTATTGAGGATTAGGACATTGTACTAGTCATTGATAAGTACTTTATATGTGTTATATCATTTTATCTTCATTGTCATCATATGAGATTGGTACTATTATTATTGTTCTCATAAAAATCTAGAAATGAAGCCATGTTCTGCTGGCTCATTCCTACAACATAACAATCTAGAGCTTCAACCATGATAGGACTAGCTGGCTGAACAGACAGTGTGCCAAGGCAACATGGCCCCTACCATCAAGGTGGTAAAGGAGCTCAATAAGACTCACTTCAATGAAGATAAACCCTTTCTTCTGCAACCTCCAATACTGTGGTTGGTGCCAGGTGATCTTCCTACACAGTCATCAGGACCATCAAGGAAAACTATGCCTAAGCAAATCTGGAGAGGTGAATGACTTGGTTGATTATTCTCATAAGGACTATTTTTCTAATTTCTATCCTCCAGATCACAGCAATTTGACATTATCTTATAAACACTGAACATTTAAACAATAGCCAGAAATTCTACTTTTAGCTAAGTATTCAAAAGATACTCTTAAGATTTGTATCAGGATATAAGATTGACCATAGCAACTCTTGTCATAATGGTAAAAATCTAGAATTTGTTTTAAAAATAAATATGATTGTCCCTCAGTATCCCTGGGGATTGGTTCTAGGACCTCCCTTCAGATACCAAAATCCATGGATGCTCAAGTCTCTTATATAAAATGCTGTAGTACTTGCATATAACCTATACATATCTTGCTGCATCCTTTAAATCATCTCTAGATTACTTATAATACCTAATACAATATAAATACTATGTAAATAGCTGTTATACCACATTGGATTTTTAAATTTGTATTATTTTATTGCTGTATTGTTATTTTTATTGTTTTTAATAGTATTTTTGATCCACAGTTGGTTGAATCCAGAGATGCTAAACCCACAGATACAGAGGGTCAACTATAAACAAAACAAAATAAAGTAAAAAAAAATTTGTCATGCACAGACAACTGATGATGGTGTTTCATGAAGCATTAATTATCACTAATTTAATTCTATATACCCAACATTCTATAAAATAAAATTTTTTTTCCTATTTTGAATCTCAGTTGAATCACAACATAGAGCATTTGGAATTCCTAGCATACAGCAATTTATTTCCTACCTTTGTACATAGTGACCCTTTTCCTTGCTATGCTCTTTCCATAGCCATTCCCTATCGTTAGGTACGTCACCCCCTAAATAAATATCCACCCTTTTTGGAGAAGCAGTGAAGCATTTATAGAGCCCCAAGATAATACCTAGCCTGTCTATTTATGAGACCAGTGTTCTGTGAGGAATGAATGGTATGGTGTTGTGATCATTGACCCACCTCAGTTTACTTGATACCCTCAACTATGTGGTAGGATTAATAGAATCAATCAGGAAATTATGGTGGGCTTTCTAGTAGAGGATACATGTTCTGTTAGATAGAGAAGTGGAAATAAGTGTAACTAGGCATATATGGAGAAAGTATGAGCAAAAGCATGGAAGAAGGAAAGCATGAAATACATTCCAGGAAGAATTAGAGGTCTATATTCTGTCAACATCTAAACATGGTATTAGGAAACTAGGGGCTGATAAGTCCAACATATTGGCCTTGAGCTAAAGTTTGAAAGGTATTGAGCATCTTTTTAAGTAACCTGTACTTTATAACAATGCAAACTCACTGAATGGTTTTAGGCAGGAAGGCAATGATCAAAGCTGTTTTTAGGACAACTATTTGACAAAGGTATCTGGAAAAGAGTGGACAGGAGACATTCATAGCCTTTACAAGGAGTCAGAATATAAACATGGGGTGTGGGAATCCAGGCTAATTTGTATACCAAGCTATACTGGAAGGGCTGTGAATGTATTTCTGAAACAAGAGATGAGTCTTGGTCCAAAATGGAATCAGGGCGAATCATGAAGTCAAAAGCCATGAAGACCATCAGTAAGTCAGGATGTAGAGTGGTAAGCAAGTCAGCACTAGAGGTGCAGGCTAAGATTCTGGGTACAGCAAAGGTTTCAGACTTCTGCTTTCATGTGATTAGAAGTAAAAGATGAACAGAACTAGAAAGGGCCTTGTCAGAACTTGTAAAGGGTGACCTAGTTGGAAGTGAGAGCAATGATTTGACAGGAGATATAAAGGATGTAAAGAGGACTAGTGGCATGGACTAATGTATTGCTTATGGACTTAAATACTTTTAGAGCTTAAATTATTCTGGATATACCACTTTACCCATCTCAAGTCTTTAATCTACACTATACAAAGATTTCTACAAAGAGAAGTTAGATAAATACCTAATAACATATTGGAGTTCTGGGAAACTCCACCATAGATTAGTATTTTTTTTTAATTTCAGAATATTACTGGGGTGCAAAGTAGTATTAAGAGAGCTGCAGAACCAAGCTAAACCACTACGTTACTCTGGAAAAGTAGTTAGAAAGACTTTGGAGTATCTGACTTGCCTGAGTACTACTACAGAGCTTTTGCTCCCTATAAAACATTAGCATGACAAATTAGAGTTTTTATCATGCCAAATATAACAATATTCATTTGTTTAATTAAACAATTGAGGCTGCTCTTAGTGTGGGTCATTTTTAAAAATGTTAAAAATAAAATTAAACCCATAATTAAGCTGACAAAAGATAAAGACCCTGATGCTCCAAGCTGAAGGCAGTTATTTTATATGAGGCTGGGTCCCTGAAGGCACCACAGTTTATTAAAGTTACCAAAGTAGGGATGTACTAAAATATATTATTCAGTTCTTTAAAGGTTAAATTGCTCAGACACTTTTAAGGCCCACAAGATGTGGTCAATTAGGATGCCTTGTTAGCTAACTGTTATTTCTCTTCTTGAAAAGGCCCAGAAGCCAGTGCTGGGCCCTTCTTCCTTATTTTGACAAAATTTACTAGACAAATTTTACTAGAAGCATCTATATCCCATCCATATTGGTCATATAATCAGAAATTCACAAGTGGATAGACCTCAGGAGATTATTAACAATACTGAGAGAATCTATGCTTATTGTACCAATATTAGCCTTGAATCAACCATGTACCCCTTCCTTCCTTTATTTTCTTCCTCCTTTCTTCCCTCTTTCTTTTCTTCTCTCCCTTTCTCCTTCCTTCCCTCCCTTCATACCTCCTTTATTCCCTCTCTTTCTACTCTTTTCTTCTTTACTGTCTTCTATCTTTCTTCCATTTCTCCCTCTCTGCCCCCTCTTGTTCCTGCCCTCATTTCCTCTGCCCTGCTTCCCCATTTTCTCTTTCATGGCTATCTTTTCCTCTGTACCATTTCACCTCTCTCTTCTTATTACATTCTCAATACTATACTATTTAGTAAATTCCCTTCCAATTTTGGAGTTCATGATTTAATGCCAGTTCTCTAATTGAGGTAGGAATATTCTTGACAACAGCTCTCCAAAGTCGACATTTAGTTTCCACTCATATTTTTTTTAAACACTGAGGAAGGAAATAGCAGAGGATATAAACAAGTAGAAAACAATACCATGCTCATGGGTCGGCAGAATCAACATTGTTAAAATGTTTATACTACCCAAAGTTATCTATAGATTCAATGTAATCCCTATTAAATTACCAACATCATTTTTCACAGATCTAGAAAAAATTATTCTATGCTTCTTATGAAACCAGAGAAGACCCCGTATAACAAAAGCAACGTTAAGCAAAAAGAACAAATTTTGATGCATCAATTTTCCAGACTTCAAGCTATATTAGAAGGCTATAGTAACTAAAACATCATATCAATGGCACAAGAACAGAAACATAGACCAATGGGATAGAACTGAGAACCCAGATATGAAACCATCCTCAAATAGCCATCTAATCTTTGACAAAGTAGACAAAAACATACACTGAGGGAAAGAATTCTCATTTAATCACTGGTGCTGGGAAAATTGGGTAGCCACATGTAGAAGACTGAAACAAGATCTGCACCTTTCATCTCTCACAAAAATCAATTGACAGACTGAAACAGACTGTGACAGACTTAAACCTAAGGCATGAAACTCTAAGAATTCCACAAGAAAATGTTGGAAAAACTCTTACAAACATTGGCCTAGGCAAAGAATTTATGAAGAAGACCCCAAAGGCAATCACAGAAACAACAAAAATAAATAAATGGGACCTGATCAAATTAAAAAGCTTCTGCACAGCCAAGGAAACTCTCATGAGAGCAAACAGACCACCTACAGAATGGTAGAAAATATTCGCATGCTACACATCCAATAAAGGCCTGATAACTAGAATCTGTATAAAACTCAGGAAATTTAGCAAGAAAAAAATCAAACAACCCCATTAAAAAGTGGGCAAAGGACATGAACAGAAACTTTTCAAAAGAAGACAGACTAATGGCTAGCAAACTTATGAAAAAATGCTTAATATCTCCACTCATTCTCTTAGTCATAAGCCACTCAGGGATTCTTTCCTAATATTCTTTTTTTTGCTACTTCCTACAAACGCTTCTTTCTAAATCTATAATTTCTCCTTACTGTTCTATCCATATACCATATCAATGTCTACCTATATGCCTTTTCTCTTATTAGTACTCCTCCAGAAATTCTTTCCCTTGTCTAAATCCATTAAGTATCATGTACCATCCTCACTGATCTAACTGCCACTGAACTCTGTTAACACTTCTGATCAGTACCAGCCAGATATATATGTTGTTGTCTAGAATGTTTCAGATATATACATTATAAATTGCCCTATTTAGGAACTATTTTTGAATATCTTACTACTGATTATTTCTGGAAAGGCAGGATCAATAGAGAAAGTATGGAGCTTGCACTAGACTCCACCCAATAGGGAGCTAAGTAAGCTCTTTGTGCTGAAAAGTTCTCTAATTGCTCAAAATTTATAGAATCCCTTGGCTACATCCAGTTGAATATTCAACTCTGCAGAGGGCAGATGAAACCTGTGGAGTGTCCCACAGGCGAGTTGGCATAGAGTGACTGGAGATCAAAGATAAATAATACTCCAAAACTGAAACAAGCAGACACAATTTTCGTTGACCTATCTGTAGGCCAGCAGGTGACAAAATCCTATGAAGTTAATGTGACATTCCTGAGGTTATGCCTTTACTAACTTTACTAATTTTAACTAACTTTAATAACTTTACCTACTATATTTAGATATGAATACAGAAAAAATCTGTGCTAAGAAGATAATATTACAAAGCAGGTCACAAGTACCAGAGATCCTGACTTCTGGGTTCCCCTAGCCCTTTGGCTATGTCACTTATCATAGACAATCTAAGATTACAGTTGCTTGTGAACCTTTTTGTTTCTTTCTTGGGATAAAAAGCTCTCTAAAAGCAGAGCTTGGGCCTCAGTCATTTTGTATCATAGCAGCACTGAAATCCTCTTCTTGGGTTACTGGTTGATACAGGTTTTAATGGATTCCCTCGGAGCATACTTGGGAGGGATGCCTCCATGTAATACTTGGTGCCCCAAAGCTGAGGCAACTGACCTGATAGTTTCCCTGTAAATGTTTCTCTCACCCCACTTTCCTAATTTAAATTCCCTTCCTCTAGCCTCCTATTTGGTATCTACCTGCAAACCTGCACTCTCACTCCCACGTGACCCCCACATCTAGGTATAATCAATACATTGCTATAAGTATTTTCCTGAGTGACTTTTATCCTCCTAAAATATATTCCTTGATATCCCCCCCAACATACATTCTATGCACACAACCTATAAAATTGACTAGCAATCCTTCTCTTTAGCTTTCAAGGTCCTCCAAAAAATGGTTCTAACCTACCTTCCCATCCTTATTTCCTAATGGCTCCACAAATGAAATTACATACTAGTCTCCAAATGTGCATAAACCATACCTCTCCCCAACTTTCCTAGCTCTATCCTTTTGCTCAGGCTTATCCATAGACCCAAAAGCCCTGTTAATCCTTTTATATGATGTCCTTTCTATCTTTTAAGGTTCATATCAAATGCTACCCTCTCTGTTAAACCTGTCTTAATTAAAACTCTCCCTCTTTTAGCTCCCTTAAAGGCTTTATTCTTCTTTAAGTAAATATCCCATATTTTGAATTGAATAACAGTTATAATGTGTGATTGATTTTCATCTGTTCATTAATCAACAGATATTTATTGAGTATGAGTACCTGGTTTTTTGCCAGGCCTTTTACATTAGGAAGTCCTTGCCATTAAAAGCCTCACAGTATAGAAAAGGAAACAAGATATTTGTAAACATACACTAATAATTGAATGTGTTAAACCATAAAAATTGGTGTGTATAGAATCCTATGGAAGCAAATGGGAAGGAAACAAGTACTTTGATTACTAGGAAGGTCAGAGACTCTACCATAGATTAAGGGACATTCGAACTGTGACCAAGGGATGAGTAATAGTTTGCCAGAATCAGAGAACAGTGGTTCAGGAAAGTATTTTTTTTTTTTTTTTTTTGCCACATTATAAGCTTGATGAGAGGGGAAAGTATCTTATTAATCTCTTTATTTTCTTTCACTATGTCTTGCACATAGTTAATGTTCAAATAAATATTTGGCAAATGAATAAATGAATGAATGTGTGAAAGAATGCTTGTTCTAAAAGCTAGCCTGTGGGCAGATGGGAGGGCGGAGGAAGGGATGGGTATATACATACATAATGAGTGTGATGAACACCGTCTGGGAGATGGACACATTTGAAGCTCTGACTCGGGGTGGGGGGAGGTGTGGGCAAGTGCATTATACGTAACCTAAACATTTGTGCCCCCATAATACGCTGAAATAATAAAAAAAGAAAAGCTAGCCTGATGATGAGGCACACACTAAAATAGTTCAGAGAGTTACCCTTAATGAATGTCTTCTTTGTGGGAGCCAATTTACCAGTTGCTGAAGGACTAATTAAAAATGCACACATAATAAAATATAGCATACATAAATATTTGTCTTTATTTGGGTCCCCTCCTGAGGAAAATTACCAGATATGAAATTCCTGGATAGAAGGAGAACTTTGAGAATTAATACATATTACTGAATTGCTTTTCACAAACATGTATCAAGCAAAACAACAAAGGAACTCATAGTTATTGATTTTCCATTATCTGTTAATTACTGTGCTATCAATTTTTATATGTATTACCTCACCAAAATCTAATTATATTGAGGACAAATTGTTATTTCCATTTTGCAGAGGAGAAAACCAAAACTCAGAAAGGTTAAGGGACCTGCCTTAGATCTCACAGATAGTAGATGAAGGAGTCATGATTAAAATTCATGTCAAACATTTCAAAGCCCGAGCTCTGTCTGCTGCTACACAGTTCAGAGGATAAGCTTATTATATTGGTTTGACTGGAATGGCAGAATTGTTTGGGAATTCATGAAAGATCAGCTTGAAGGAAGCCCAGTTAAATGAAAATATGAATGCTAAGTTGTGGCCTTAGTTTTCTTCTCACAGGCAAGAACAAATAAATACTACCCACAATTCTTAGAAAATATAACACATTCATTCATTTGTTCATCTATTCATTTGCCAGACATTTACTGAGTATGACTACCTCATGTGACTCACATATTCTGAAATTTATACATGCAAATATGTGACATTCCTTTTAAAGAAACTCCAGAAATATGGAGCAAATGTTTGAGAGTAATATGTCAATTTCTGGACAGAGTCAATGTCAAGTTCAGAGACATCGTGGAAAAATAAGACAAGTAATCATCATTTGAATTTTATATTTTTATGTAAAATAGTTATGTAATTTTTCTTACATATTAAATATTTTTATATATTTTATATGAATATATAGATATATTTTTGTATTTTATTTTGTATTTCATATAGTTACATTATAATTATATTATATTTATAATTATATAATAATAATAATAATTGGGTATATAATAACATACTATAATATGTTATGACACTCATTAACATAGTATCAAATGTTTATTGATTGTATACTATGCACTGGCCATAATGCTAAGTTCTTAACATAAATTGTCTCAATCTTGACAACTCTGAGAAAGGTACTGTTATCTCTTGCTGCCCACATGAGGAAAAATGAGGCTCAAATAGGTTAAAAACTTCCCCAAATCAAACAGCTAGTAAGAGATTGTGCTTGTTGACTAGCTGAGTAATTTTATCCTCATTGTGCAGACAGGAAGGTGAGGGGCAGAGAGGCAAAAAAATAAAATAAAATAAAATAAAATTCAAATCTGCTCAAGGCCACATAATTAGAAAGTGGTTCTCAGATGGCTCCTTCCCAAGAAGCAGGATCCTGGGAGGGGCTGCTAACCTCTGTGCAGGAAGCAGTATCTTAGAAGCTATGGTTAGAGCAGTGCAATATTTCAGTTCCCTGCAGGTAGACTGCAGTGTGGGGAAATAAAAGGAAAATTGAGAGGCAGAGTCCTGGGATAGATATGGAATTAAAAAGCCAATATACCAACCAAAGGAATTGCCAATCACAAAGGGCCAGGCAAAGTTAGTTACATAGGAAGCATCCAGATGCAAAACTCAAGGGACAGATATCAGGAAGTTAGGAGGTAGTGGTAATGGTGATGATGATGTCAGCTAAATCAACACTTTTTAACCTTTAATATATAAATGACCTAGAGATCTTTTAAAAATGCAGATTCTGTAGCTCAGAGGTGAGGACTCCAAAATGATGTCAATACTGCTTACTGGCCGTACTCTGAGTAGCAAGGAACTAAGAGTTTACTGCATATCAGGAAACCTTTTAAGAACTATATGTATTAATATTTGATTTACCATAACAACCCTATTAAGTTTTTTTAATCTTCCTTTTAAAAATAAAGAAAACTTAAGCACAAAATAGGCTAAATTAATCGCTACCAAATTAATCACTGTTGGAATTAGGATTTCATTTAGACAGTCTGACTCTAGAACCCATCCATGCTCATAACTGTTATGTGATTTCATTTATTTTAAAAAGATGATTCTGGTTGCTTGGTGAATAATAGATCAGGTAGTACATAACTAACATAGAAAGATCATTAGTACCCCAGGAGAGAGATGATAGTGGCTTGGATCATGTTGGTGGCAAGAGTTAAAGACAAGTGATTTAAGTGATAGAGTCAACTGGTAGTGGGGCTGGAGGACAATTGTGGAAAGGAATGTGGAAAGAGAGGTATACGACAACTCTTATAGTGGGAGCCAGTGACCTGGGGCAAGTGGTGGGGATGTAGAGATACCATTTTTAAAGAGTCTGGCTGAAGATGGTCAAGTATGCAGCCTGATTTCTCCATGGGAATATCAGGTGCCACATGGGGGTAAGGGAGTACCACACCATGTTAAATCTGATTCGTTTGCTGCTTCAGGCCTCAAGCAGTTAATAGCTAAATCTATTTCAATACTCTAGAGCCAGAATGTTTCTTATATTTCTGCAGAGGGGCAACACAGTCTGCAGCGTTTTGTATGCTTATATTGAGTAGCTGAGATAGGCTAGGACAGAGCAAGGACATAAAACATCTTATAAGACTCTGACATAACTTTAAAGGTCTCATTTCTTTGCCTTCACACTTCATCATATAATATTGACCAAAGAGAATAACTTGAAGCAAAGAGAAGCTAAAATCTAGCATCTCACCTGGAAACAAAAATTAGTATTTTTCATCTTTTTTCCATGGAAATGTTTAAAAACTCCTCTCTTTGGAGCCCTCAGCTTTGGGTTTGAAAATTTGCTCTACCATAAATTTTCTGGGGAAGTGCCTTTACCTCTCTGAGCCTCAGTTTCCTCATCTGCGAAATATAACCTAAAATCCCTCTTCATAGGTGATTCTAACAGTGAGATATAGTATATGCCAAGTGCCAGGTGCATAACGGATATGCAACAAATTTTAGTAGAATCTAGAAGGAAACTTGTGTATTTCCTAAGTGCTAAGTACTGAATCCAGCCCGTTGTAATCACTGAGACTTAGATATCTCTGATTGCTTCATTTATAGGAATCCCAAGAGGTTGATCTGCCAAACCCAAGGAAGTCTCAAGAACCTTTGAAAATCATAAGTATAGTTAGCCCTGACTTGAACTAAATTCTTTCAACAACCAATTAACCTAAATAAGATCTAATTCTTTTAGTTGTTTCTGTGTTCCAAAGGATATTTGGCTGAATATTTTAAAAAATATCTTTCAATTGCCTTCCAATGATTGTATCGTATCATTTGTTATTTATGGTAGCTAGCTTTCAGGATGGCTGCCAGTGATCGTCAGGCTCAACTCTTATGTAGCCTTCTCTCACATTGAACCATAATTAGTATGTGTGATGAATAATATATGGCATTATTTATGATGTGCTACTTATGAGAGAAGGTTATTAAAGTCACTGTGGGTTCTATCTTGGTTGTGTGCATCCTCTCTCTCTCTTTCTTGGATTATTTGCTCTGCGTGAAGCCAGCTGCCATGTTACAAGAAGTTCTTTGTGATGAGGAACTGAATCCTCCTCCCACCAGCCACACCAGTGAGCTTGGAAGTGGATCCTCCACTTCCAGTCAAGCTTCCAGACAACTGCAGCCTAGAGCTACAGCTTAACTGAAACCTCATGAGAGACCTTGAGCTACAACAATCCAGCTAAGCCACTCCTAGATTCCTGACTCTCAGACACTGTGAAAGATAATAAATATTTGCGGTTTTAAGCCACTAGATTTTAGAGTAATTTGTCACATACTATTTTATCACTCAAGTCCAAGGAAAATTTACATTTAAATTCAATAACTCTATCTCAGAACTTTGACACATCTCTTGTATTAGCATCTGGAATTGGAAATTTCCTGCCTATTATCTACTACAGGGATGATTAAGGTCAGGATGAACGCAGGTGTCAGGATGGGAAGCTGTTACCTTGATGTGTTGAGTTAAAGGAATTGTGGGGTCTAGAAACGCATGACTAGGCTAAAGTCAAAAGACTGATTTCAGATTATTGAAGCTGCAGTGGTAGCAAACAAAAGCCAGAGATTCATCATAGTGCCTAACACTTAGTACTCAATAAACATCTGTTGATCTAGATTCTTCACTCTTGAGCTAAGCCCACCTGTCTATAAACAGGTGGATTTCTCTATCTGCATAGTGTATGTTTCTGGATCCATATTAAAACAACTCTGCCATGTCCTTATGTGTTCCCAGTGGGTGTGAGAAGATCAGTAACTGTGTGTGTGTGTGTGTGTGTGTGTGTGTGTGTGTGTGTGTGTGTATGTAGGTACATAAAGGTATGCTTCTATGAGTGCACCTGTAACAAAAATGAGATTTATTTTTCCATTTTTTTCTTTCAATTCATACCATTTACCAAGTTGGGAATTGATCTACCTTATCAACTGAAGAACAGCTTGTGATGTGACCATTCAGCTTACTCTGGGCACATTATTTCTCTTCCTGTAACTCTGTCACCTTAGATGGTGGAGGTAATACCTTGTGTGTGTGCAAGTTAAGAAAAATTAGGGTACAGTATATCCCTGAGACCCCTGGCAGACTACCCCTTTACTGGCAGGCCAACTTTGATAGATCAGCCAGGGATTGTTTGCTGCAAAGGACCAGCAAACCTAGGATCCTAGACCACATCCAGAAATGGGCATTATTAACATTGTCAACTCATCATCTATGAGTTACCCATCAGGGTCACCTTATCTTCATTAGATATTTGTTTAGTGTCCCATGTGGAGCTGAGAAGATGCCATCCTGATGGTCTTACTTTACATACCTTCTCTATTTTCACTTCTCTATTTTCCAGATTTTTGGTGTCTAGGAGTATAGTGTGTGTAGTGGTTAAGACTAGACCCTGGAACCAGACTGTATGACTTCAAATTATGGCCCCATTGCTTAATATCAGGAAACCTTCAATTTTCTAAGCTTTGTTTTCCTGAACTGTAGAATAGGATAAAAATAGTTCATATCTCAAAGAATTGTTGTGATAATTAAATGAATTAATGCACATAAACATCTTAAAACAGTGCCTAGAACTTAGTAAGGGCTTAATATTAATATATCCTAGATATTATAATCATTATTAGTGCTATGAGGCAGCCTGGTAGAGAGGAAAGAACTTGGACTTTGGGGTTGAATGAACATTTTGGCTCTGTGACCTTGAACGAGTTACTGAATCCCTTTGAACCTCAATTTCTTCATCTGTAAAAGGGCAAGATATTACCTACATTGGAGATTAGTTTAAGGATTAAATAAAATCATATATAAATACATATGAGTCATAGAAGGTAAAAAAAAATAAATTATAGCTCTGTTTCTTTAGCCAGGTTATAAGTACTAATTCAGAAATCTGATGTTTTTGGAAAGTAGCATCCATCATCCTTAAAAAATGTATGTGAATAGGAATATACTGTTGTAAGGAAAGGGCAGTGGTTCTATGTTTAGCATCAGATGGGCAAAAGCATTTAAGTTCATGGTTGGATGCTTTTGAGTTTTAATAAAAATAAAATATAGCAGATATAATTAAGTATGCAGCATTTGGAATGGAAGCAGGCACTCCTCTTCATTGTGTGGGCAATAAAACCTGGAAGAAAAAAACAATCAATATGTTCACTCAATTAAGTTTTCAGCTACAAATAACTAATTTCAATCCACATGATTTTTCTAGGGTCTAAAATATATTGCTTATTCTTCTTAAAATATTAATATAGCCCTGAATTATTTATGGAGCCAAGAAACACCATACTCTTTTAACATGGAAGAGACTGGAAGGTTATTTCATGTCAGCACCATGGAAGATAATAATAAATCTGAAATGTAAATATTACCTCTGAGAATAAAGCTCGGTTGAAGGCCAAAGCACATGGTTTGTAGACTTTTTCTTTTGTCATACAGAATTTGGAAAGCCAATGGAAAATGCTATTTGGCTTCTGATTCTTTTAGGGTTGCCAGCATTTTATGTACTGTTGAGGTCATTCTAGAAGTTTTAATCATTTATAATAATATTTAATTTCATGTAATTAAATGAATCTACTATAATAATAGCAATAGCTATTTATTGACTTTGTATTATGTTCTGGGTACTATACTAAGTGCTTATATACATTATCTCATCTATACTGATAACAATTCTGTAAAGCAAATATTGTTACTGTCCATGTTTTACAGAAAAAGAAACTGAGGCTCAGAGAGGTTAAATTTTTTGAATCCCTGGCCTCTTACTCCAGAGCTCTTTTCACAATGTAACAACTTACTGCTTTCACCCATAGGTAATATTAATTCTTTAGCCTCCAGCATTCAACAGAAGAATGCCTGTTTTTCTACTGCACTCCGCTTGGCTTTGTAGACATTTGTTCATGTTGGTATTCTCCACTATTGCAGCAGAAAGAGCCTAGTCTTTCTGAAGTTAAACAGACCTGTGCTTGATTTGTGCATTTCCCACTAGCAGTGTTATCTTGAATTACTTACTGCTCAAAGGAAATCTCTGAGGTAGGAACTATTATTGTCTCATATTATTACTCAGGAATCTGTGGTTTAGAGTGGATAAGTAACTTGACCAAGGTCCTACTCCCAGTATGTGGAGGAGTTGAGTTTGAACCCAGGTCTGTCAGAAGACCCCAAATCCCATGCTTTTAGTAATTTTTCTTATCTATGTGATTGTAAATATTCAGAATTGCAGTTTAGTAACTAGGAGATCATCTAGAAGCTCCCTCATTTTGCAGATTGGGAAACAATCCCTGAAAAGAGTTTATGCATTATTATCTCCATTTATAAATGAGGAGATAAGAAAAGGAGGGCTAGTATACCCTTGGATTCTACTCTTTTCTGGAACTTAATGAATTAAAATATTCCTATTGAGAAGGGCTACTCACTCTGTTAGATGGTGGTATAAAGGAAACTATTGTGAAGCAATGCACATGGAGAAATTCTCTCTCTTCCTTTTGTTATCATTGGAATGACTTTTATTTTCTGTGACCTTGGGTTTTTTCATCATTAAGAGGGATATGTTGTGTGTTTAAATATTGCATTATTAATAATATTTGCCTGGGTGTAGTGTCATGATCAATTTTTCATGTGTATCGTTCTTTATGCAGCGCCAGTTGAATTTCAAGCAGAGCCTTACCTTCACCTCTTCTCCCCTCAATGACAGTCTTCAGCAAGAAGGATGGCGGGCCTGAGAATCCTTATCCACATGAGAAATCAGAAATGCTACTCTAGGTTGGCCTAAAATTCTTTATGGGATGAGGACATTGTGAGGCAGCTGTAAGGGAGTTGTGGGTGTCTTTCTAAACCTGGACCTTATAGCAGAGGATCCAGCTGGCATTGAAGCTTGAACTTCCCTTAACCTTCTCTGACTCCATTGTCTCATCCAAGTCTCCTCCCTCCCTTTCTCTCCATATCCCCCTTTTCA
Organism: Lepilemur ruficaudatus; assembly: GCA_963574885.1. Taxonomy (NCBI): domain Eukaryota; kingdom Metazoa; phylum Chordata; class Mammalia; order Primates; family Lepilemuridae; genus Lepilemur; species Lepilemur ruficaudatus. The sequence continues at coordinate 6,650 of CAUYRT010026081.1, read as the reverse complement.
TCTTTCCTCCTTAAAACTCATTCAGTGTCTGTAATGTACCAGGCACTATGCTAGAGACTGGGGAGGGAGGTAGAAAAGAAGAAAAAGTCCTAGTTGTCTGTGGACTTCCCCATTCCAATTATGAGACAGATACTCACAGAACAGAGTGATTGGTGGTATGATCTAGGGAGGTACCAGGAGCTTACACACTCAAATTTTAATTTAAAAGTAGGAACCAAATTTCTTTCAGCCCTGAATTATATTTATTTTTTAACCCCTGTGTGAGTGAAATTTTATACTTGTTTTCCCAGGTAGCTTCTTGGCATATAGCCAAATTGGCATATTGCTCATGTCCCTGAACTCCAAAGAATATTTGAAATAGGGACAGAAACGCTTACCCCCAAGTTCACTAACAAATCTAGTTAATGAAAACAGTATTAATTTGGTGATTTGTATATGAAACTTTCCACCCCTCCTCCCATGCTGCCAAATGTGTCTTCTAGGCATCCAGCCTCAAAAATGTGTGGGAAGCATCCCCAGGAGGGGCTTTCATACTTACCTCAACAGCCTATTAGATGCTCTTGGTGAAACCCATAGGGTCATCTTTCCTCTCATCCACCTATTAATCTGGCCCAGGACTTGGAAGCTGATTGACTTGGTGGGCTAAACCAGAGGCTTTTTGAGCATAGGGATCATTTCTGATTCATCTCTGAAACCCCAGGGTCCACAGGTGACTGACTGACAGAGTGAACACTCAGGATGCTTTAGGAAGGAAGGGAAGGGAGAAAGAAGGGAATGAAAGGGAAGGCAAGGGAAAGGAAAGAAAGAAGAGGAATAGTGGAAGGAAGTGCTCCCATTTCTTCATCTATTTCATCTGGGAAAGGAAGATTTGTGTGATTCAGTGGTTGCAGCATAGTGGTTGAAAGGACAGTCTGTAACTCAGACAGACATGACATTGTCCACAGCATACTTAATCCCTTGGAACTTTAATTTCCTTTTTGTTAAGTGGGAATAATAGTTTCTACTTTTTAAAATTATTACAAAAGTTAAACAGGCTAATGTGTGTGAAATACTTGACATTCTACCTGCTGAATAGTAAGTGCTCAATAAATGTTACATATTATTAGCATTTTTTTAAAAGTCTTATTGTCTCTTTCCCTCCAGTATATTTCCTACTTCTTGCCTTTCCCATGAGCCAGAAAATTCCTTGCTCTGGAAGCCTTATCTCTTAAACCCAGCATTTCAGAAAGTGTTCTGGGAAATAGATGTTAATAGATGTTACATAAAGGAAGGATTCATATTTAAATAAGTTTGAGAAATACCAGATTAAAATAAATTAACCAGATTCTTTACAGCAGGACTTTTTATAAGACTGAAATATGCTAATACTTGTAATTCTTTAGAGGGGACCAAGTGCATATAGCATTTCCTGAAGTTATTTGACTATAGACCCTCTCTCCCTGTGTTTTTCCCAGAATTTCTTATGGAATTAGAGTTCTTAGGAACTTATTTGCCCAACTACTGCTGAAGACAATTACCAGAATTTCTTTTGTATGTACCTGTCAGCATAGTTCCACAGATTCTCTGTTTACTTACTAAAGCACTTCATTAACACTTTTCTTTCATAACATCACATGGGTAATGTGCTGACATCATAACATGCTTTGAGGGAGGCACATTTTTCTTTTTAACTATCAATGGGAAACAAACAACTAATAATGACAAAATCATCCCTGAGTCTCCTAGGCTTTGTTTATGTGCATATATTTTTTAAAAAAGAGTTTTAAATTATATTTTAAATTTTCATCCATCTAGTCATTTCACAAATATTTCTGCAGATCCACTACTAAAGAGGCACAGCAATAGGCATTGCTGAAGTGCCGGGTTGGTAGGAAAGAGGAAATCAAACTTTCAGTTACATGTAAAGTGATAAGAATCTGTAGGATAATGTGGAAATTCATTAGAAGAACACTTAATATGGCTTTGAGAGGTGACAGAAGGGTGCCTGGGGGGAAGTAATGTTTCTAATGGAATCTCAAAGATAAATAGGGTTTAGCCAAATGAAGGTGAGTAGTTGGGGAAGATGAGTATATAAGCAAAAAGGAACATTATGTACAGAGAAGTGGGAGAAGCATGTTGAAAGAAGTTCAGTAAGCAGAAAGATAAAAGTGAAAATAGCACATGTTCATTGTAGCTAATTTAGAAAGTAGTGGAAAATACACATGAAACGGGAAAATCCTCTCAGATTTTTTCTCTTAAAGGCCACTCAATATTTTATCCTATTTCCTTTTAGTCTTTTTTTCTATACATTTTCCCTTTACAGAGTAGATTTTAGAATGTACACAAAATTCTGCAGCTTGTTCCTATTATCGTGAGTATACAAGTTGTGAAAGATTGCTTTGAAGCTTCATTTTTAATGACTGATTATGATATATCTATAGGGTGCAACCTGTAGTGACCCTTAAGCTATAAGGGAGGGATAATGCACCAAACAGTCTTTGGATGTTTTCCTTTATCATCTCTCTGGTGATGAGACTCTATGGTTAAGTCACTAGCTAGATGCATTGTATATCAACCTGACCAAGGCCACCCCTGAGGTGTGCAGGTCCCCAGGCAAATATTTCTTTTGTGTGCCTCTATCTATATAAATAATTTAGATAAAAATTATATTATAAAATTTATATATACCTATGTGAGGTCTGTGAATTTAGATGAACATTTAGAATAATGGGTAGAGAAGAGATACTTAGGTGTTTGTTTATTATTCAATCAGTGCTTGTAAAATATCCAGGCACCACCTTTTCATGTTGTTTTTTGCCGAATGCATGGTTTCTGGCTAATTTCATACCTCTTACCTGGACAGCAAGGTAGCACCACTCCTATTACTCATAATGCATGGCTCTTTGGAACATATTTGAATTGAAACAATATAGATCTTCTTGCCTCTGCAGTTTCCTAATACCATTTATTTAGTTCTGGTTACATCATTGATTACTCATGATGCTTCATCATTTGTGGTGTGCCCACAAATACTTTCTAATGATTCTCTCAAAGATTTTTATGATGCTTTGTTGATGAACATAAATGCAGGGCTAATCTTGAGTATATGGGAAAATGTGAATGATAATTCATTTTCTGGTTATGTTAAATGTACCACTCCAAATTGTACAGCATAAACATGAATACATATTCCAACAATGTTTTCTCTTGAATTATAGCTTTAGGACATAGTCTCTGCATCCCTAGAATGTGCTCTCTTTTAGTGTTGATTTCATTAATGCTAACTGTCTTCCACACACCACCATCAGCAGGAAGAATAGACAAGGAGGCCATATGCTGAGAGAAAAAAGTCCCATTTGTGCAAGGAGAGTTTGTTCTCATATGGTACACCTTAATACTGACCCAGGAGAGCACAACATTCACACATGGATTGGACACAGTGAAAAGGTCCTGTTGCGGATGCAGAGCAACAACTTCAAAAGACTTCAAAGAAGATAGGCATAGCCACTTCTGGAGGACAACTTGGCACTACAGAGGAAGTGGTAACTGCCTAGGGGGAGGGGACACAGGATAAAGGATGCCTACCGTCACCCACGCTATCTTCAGTTGCTGTAAACCCAGAGACAGCACAATGATTAGAATATACATGGGCAAAAGGCAATGCCTAGGCCCACAAACAACTCAAGCCCAGAAGTCAGTGTGGTAGACTGCCAGTAGCCCAGACCCCTGGATTTGTCCTGTGTCCAGAATAAATGAGAACCACCCAAAGTCAGTATGTTGGCACCACTCTGGTGGCCCAATCTTGCATGATCCTATAAAGGAAATAACATACTAGCTAACAGAAGTGATCTGCTTGCCCATCCATCTTCCTAGAACTGGGACCTGGGACAATCCCATAACCCTGAGTTCTAGACATCCTCAGAGCATCTGGTTGTCTCTACAAATGGAGAGCAGAGGTAGAGGGATAGAGAGTACTGTGAAGATGAGAAAGAAGGTCTGGGGCACCCTGCCCAATTGTCATTGCCAGCCCTGGTTGATCCCAGTCACCAAAATGGGGATTAGAAAATTTCAAGTGACCAGAACCCAGAGGAACCAGGTGTGGACTCAGGAAATCCAGCTTGGGCTGCACAGCCAGATCAGATACTGGAGAGAGACAGAGCTTTTTCAAAAAGACATTCCAAATTGTGGGACCAGAGATAGGGTCCCCACTTAGCAGAATCAGAAAGCATTATTGAGCCTGGCCCAGAAATTTCAGTTCTGGCTTGATGATAAGTTCCAAAGAAATGATTCCCACCTGCCTCTCAGAAGTCCATAATAGGCAGATAAGGTGTTGAGCTGGGAGCTGAATACATTCACTTCAAAAAAACATGCAATTTCCACCATTCTGAAACAAAAGCCATGTCCCTTTAACATAAACTAGCCAAATCCTGGAAACCACTGTGTAAACACCCCAGTGACATGCTCCTCACTTTATAAGGAACAGATAGTGATAGTAATATTAAATAATAGCAATAGTAATAACAGTAATAAGCATAATAGTTTATAGAATACCTGCTATATTCAAGGAACATGTTAGGTACATTACGTTTATTACCTTTAATCCTACAATAGTCCTACAAAATGGTATTATCTTCATTGATGAAATGAGGAAATCAAGGCTCAGAGAGGTGAGGTGATTTACTGAAGGTCTCTCAGCTGGTAAGTGGCAAAGTCAGGCCCACATGATTTTGTAACCTAGGTTCTCTGCATTGTATTTTACAGCCTTTTCTAAGCTGCTTTGCAAGTGCTGTCCAAGGGTGCAGAAAGATAGCTCTGTTTGGGACAAAGACTAAGGCTAGTATACAGAGACGTGCTGGAAGAAGCTTGCATGACTGGATACTCCTGTATCCCAGCCTGAGACCTTGCCAGGGTGTTTTGCCACTTCCTTCTCTCCTTCCCTACTTGAAGCACCATTCATCCTTCAAGGCTGTAGGCTCTCCACTCTTCCCAAGCATGTCGTTGGATTTTTTTTCCTAATTGCATTTGTACATCAGCATTTCATTCCTCAGTGAACTATAATTAGGCTTCCTCCCTACCCCTACCCCCCCCTTTTTTTGAGGTAAACAAGCATGTGAAGCCTCCTACTAGATGACCTTCAAACTGTTGGCTGGCCTTGAAAATACAATTTTCACTGGAAATCTGGAAGTGGTGATTTTTTTTTCTCTCTTGAGGTGCTGTGGAAATTCAGAGATCTGGATGCTAGCTACTGTGTGATCTTGGTCAGGTTATGGCCTCTCTTTGGGTCTGGGTTTTTTCCTGTATGAAATGGAGGTGAAGATAAAAAAAAAAATGGGTAGGTGATTTCTATCTAGTAGTGACATGCTAACTTGATCTCTTTCTCAAACTGACTTGCAGAAATAGCATCAAATTGGACACATGTATCTTACAATGGCCTCCTGTCAGACCGTGGGGCAGTGTGGTATGAGAGAAAGAGCATAGGCTTTGGAGTCACAGAACTCTGGGTTTGATTCTTGGTTTTCTACTTCTATCTGTATGACCTGAGAAAACCCATTCAAACTTTCTGACAATTCAGACATTTGTTTCCTGTCCACCCAGAGTCTCTAGGGGATTTATTTTGAGATTTCATTCTGCAGAATAGGTTAAGACTGGCTGATGTTTCTATGACATCCCTCCCCTTGTAGACATCTGTGGACAGAAAAGTACATCTCCTGCTCTACCTCTTTTGTCCCTCCACCCCCATCTTTGAGGCTGCTCCCTTGACTTTGCTATTCCTCTATCAGGTCAGAAGCATCAACTTTGTGCTGCCTTCAGCACTCTGAGCTTGCTGAAGCTGATGAATTATGATTCCTCCATCCCCAGTCCTCTAAATTCTGGCTTGGAAGCACTGGGTTCCCTGGCTGCACTTTGCTACCAGGCTGTGTCTTCATTATCAGAATTTTAGGTTGGCTGTAACGATGATGGATGAGGGAGAAGAATGGCAAAGGCTACCTTCTGGAACCCAATCATAGGCCACCAGGGAACCTAATATGGCCCCTCAGGTCCCATCATGCTCCTTGGAGGGGCTCTAGGGCACTTCATATTGTTCTATTCATGGGTTCACTTACTTATTCAGTCATTCATTAAATCAGACACGCATCTATTTTTTTTTAAATTGACAGAGCTACTGAAATGAAAACAAACATATAGATTCTATAATTCCTCACAATGCTACACACTTTAAATGGATAATCTCACTCACTGTCATTTAGGAGCACAAGCTCTGCAGTCAGACTGCCTTGGGTTCAAATCCTGAATCTTCTACTTATAGCTGTGTGACCTGAGACCACATTCTTAACCTTTCTGAGTTTTTCTTTTTCCATCTGTAAAATAGGGACACAAATACTACCTATAGTGAACAGTTTTCTAGGGAGCAAACAAGATACTCAAAAAAAACTTAGAATGGGACCTGACCTAGTAAATGCTCAATAGAATTACTTGTATTACTAAAGCACATAACAATCCTATGGAAACTATTATTTTCTCCATTGGTGGATGTTAGAACTGAGGAAGAATGGGCTCCACATGTACTCGCCATCAAATTGGTACTGACTGATTAACACTATGGTGCTCAAATGGTGGTGGTGTCCACCAGGGATTCGGGTGTTGGAGGGGTAGACCCACAAGTTGAGAGA